>JAURVB010003561.1:0-110331 GCA_033002965.1 Piper betle
GCTACCGGGTCTGCAGCCCAGTGGCTCCTCAGTAGTGCCCTTCAGAGTGTTCACGTGGAGTATGATGTTTTCTTTCAGATGAGAGTTTGCTCTCATAGCCAGTTTGTTATAGTTATTTTATTTTCCGGACCAGTAACGCTTGTTACTGACGTTTTTCTTATATATATGTAGGTGATAAGCACGAGATGGATGAGCCAGCTGGGACGGAGGAGCAATAAGGTCTTCTGCACACACACATTGGGTGATTAAATATTTAATGTTTTGTTATGATGTTATTTTATACACATGCTATGAGTAAATGTTTGAGCATGATGATATGATATGAATGAAATGTTAAGACACGATAACAGAATGCAAAATATGATCAGAGTTGCGCAGCGGAGTGGGTTGAGACCCAAGTTTTAAAATAAGTTACAGCATGTTAGATTTTATATTTTATATGAATGAAATTATTTGATATATGGTTAGATATATATTTGCATATGTATATTTGACAGGGTGGCCCCTAATTGCATTTTTAGGGGAAACTCTATCCGTTATATTTCAAAGTTTTCATTAATTTTTATCGGGATTGTCTTGGTGTGCACTCTGATTTGTATGTCATTCACGTAGTACCATGTTAGGGTTTGTGTATTCATCCATGCTTTGAGAGTTGTATCTTCATCTTAAGACGCCGAGATTGGATCCGTATGAGTTAGGTTCGGGTTAGCCGACCTAACCGGGGCCGGTAACATGCCGGTTCGGTTCACGAGTGTGGACCGGATTTGGGGTGTTACAATGCCAGTCATTTTTTTATTTTTATATATAGTGGATCGTAGAATTAGTATTAGGCCGTTTACCGCGTTAGGACGCGTTCGGGCAGTTTGGGTGGGTTGATAGTTCTAGAGCATACCATTATAATTTTTTTGGTGTTGTTTGATTTTACGGGATTTTTCCCGATTTTTATGAATTTTTTAGGATTTAATACGAGTTAGTTATGATACTTGACTCGAGCCGGAGACGAGTCAAGTATTATTTACGAGTTTGCCACCCATTTTCACCCCGACTTTTTCTTCCCCAGCGCCCAAACCCTCGCCCGCGCCGCCCCTGTTCGCGCGCCACCGCCGCCACGGCCGGCGCCGCCTGGCCGCCGATCGACGCCGCCCAGCCCGGCCACGGCGTCGCCCTGCCGCCCCGACCAGGTCCGGCCCCCATCGGACCGCCGCGACGCGAGGAAACCACGCGCGACGCCGCGGCCGCGTTGCGTTTCCGTCGCCAATCCCGCCGCCGGCGACCAGCGCCGCCGCGATCGGTCGGTCGCCTCAGCACCCTCGACCACCTAGTGACGCTTCCTGACCGGAGCGGAGGCCGTCGCCGCCGTGGCCGGCCAGATCTAGCAACCACCACGGCCGGCCTCTGTTTTGCCGTTTTCCGGCGAGCCGCCGCCTCCATTGGCCACGCTGAGGTCATAGATGAGTCGGGCTCGCCGAGCCGGTTCCGAGGGTACCCAACACGACCCCTTTCCGACTAGTAGACGCCGCCGGCGATTGTCGCCGGAAAACCACCGAAAGCCGCCGGAAAACCGCCAATAGCTGCCGGAAAACCGCCGGAAAATCGGAATTTCTGGAATTCGCCAGAATTCACCGGATCTTCCGCGGGGCTCGCCCAGTGGAGCCCGATCGAGCTTCGGACGCCGATGAGCGCCGAATTTGAGCTCCGAGACGCGCGACGGAACCCTAGCCGTCGCCGATTGCCGACGACGTGAGGTATAATTACCTCCGATTGATTTATTTAAAATTGATGATAATTGTTAGCACAGCATGCTAGGATTTATGATGTGATTGATAGTGAATGGAGGATAAGTGATGAAGTGATAAGTTACATGATGTGATTGATAGTTTACGGAGGTTAAGTGATTTAATGAAGTAAGAAATTTGAGCATGATAATCGTGTATGATGTAACTTAGGAAAAATATAATAAAATTGTCATGAATAGGATGAGTTAGAGTTATTTTCATATTTATGGTTATTTGATGATTGATTATTTTGTGTTTAATTGTGTTGAGTTTGATGCATCATTTAGTTAGCGGGCGTTAGTATTTAGTTTTGATGTGTAGGTACGTAATAGGAGCTCGCCGCCTAGGCGCGATGACACGCTTGGAGCTTCTACCAGGTCCGTTTAGGACTCGTCTTGTTTTACGCTCTTCCATTGTATGTTTATTTTATTATTGCAGGGCGGGTTAAGTGGCGTTTTATTGGATCCCACTTAACTCGGGCCATTTAATCGAATATTTCTGGATTAATAACCCCTCGAGGATGAGATCCCTCGAGGATGATTTCGAAAACAAGATCCACCACAAGTTGCCTTCGGGCCTATTATATGAATCCCTTCCCAGGCCTATATATATATAGTTTTATCGAGTTCCCAGGCCTATATATATATGAATCCCTTCCCAGGCCTATATATGAATCCCTTCCCGGGATGCTACCGGGTCTGCAGCCCAGTGGCTCCTCAGTAGTGCCCTTCAGAGTGTTCTTGAGGAAGTATATGGTTTTCTTTCATATGAGAGTTTGCTCTCATAGCCAGCTTGTTATAGTTATTTTATTTTCCGGACCAGTAACACTTGTTACTGACGTGTTTTTATACTATATGTAGGTAATAATCACGAGTTGGAGGAGCCAGTTTGGACGGAGGAGCAATGAGGTCTTGTACACACACATGTTAGATTTCTGAATGTTTAATTTTGTGTTATTATGTTATTATATTGTGAATGACATGTTCAAATGCATGAGACATGATAGAATGTGAAATGATCAGAGTAGCGCAGCAAAAGTGTGATGGGTTAGGACCCAAAGTTCAGAGAATGATGAATATAATAGATTAGAAGTATGTGTGAATGCTATCATTGCTATACGTATATATGTTTGAATATACGTTTTTGACAGGGTGGCCCCTAATTGCATTTTTAGGGGAAATTTTGTCCCTTTTATTTTATAATTTTTACTAATTGTGATTGTAATTGTGTTGATGTGAAAATTGGCTATGTCATTCATGTAGTACCATGTTAGGATTTTGCATATTTATTCATTCATGATGGATCGTATCTTCATCTTAAGACGCCGAGATTGGATCCACATGAGCTAGGTTCGGGTTAGCCGACCTAACCGGGGCCTGTAACATGCCGGTTCGGTTCACGAGCGTGAACCGGATTTGGGGTGTTACAGCTACAGCGGCGAGGGCGGCAGCGGCGACGGCGGCGAGGGCGGCAGCGGCGAGGGCGGCGGCGACAGCAGCTGCGGCGGCAGCGGCGAGGGCGGCGGCGACAGCGGCGAGGGCGGCGGCGGCGGCAGTTGGAGGGTGGAGGGTTAAGATTAGGGTTTTTTTAAAAACAGATATGAGCCGTCAGATTAGATCTGACGGCCCAGATTAGGGTGACCGCAGGAAATTATTCCTGCGGTCGCCCCCAGGCTAGCCAATCCATATATATATATATATATATATATATATATATATATATATATATATATCTTACTCATTTGCAACTATATGATAGATCTTGATTCAAAATATTAATCAAGAAGTCCATCACACGTGGAGAAGTGCATGAGCTGCCTGTTAATAATAGCCTACCTATTTTTAATCATGTGATAAATCTCGAGATTTGATATACAAATCGCAAAGTCCATCATTCACACCGGAAAAGTGTATGAGCTAGTATTAGATAAATAAATAAATAAATAAATAAATAAATAAGTAAATATTAAACCACAGGTATCGTCGCGTGCTCTTATAATAAGAAAATCGGTCAATAACTTCAAATATATTTTCGCCCCAATCGTGGGCGCCAGGTCTCAACGACTGATGGGCTTGCAATTAAAAGGCCCATTAATAAAGTAGGAAAAGCCCATAATTGAGGCCCATTTAGGGGCGAAAGGGAAGGTTTAGTGGCTTAGTTAAACCCAAACGCCTCGAGCTCTCTTCTGTCACCGCCGGCGGCGGCGGCGGACTCCGCCCCACCCTCCGCCGCCGGCGTACCGACCATCTCCTTCCCCGAGGTTCTCTTTTCTATGCCTCTCTTTCTATCATGATGCGACAGCAATGGTCGAGGCATCTTAAACATTAGAGACTCCCAATGCCCTAGTGATCGCTTTTTTGCACCTTCCACTTCCTTTCTGTAGCTCCCAATTTAGTGATTACATGTTGCTTTGGTTTTGAAGTAAGATGAGCTTTTGAACATATTGGAGTAACTGTTTCGTTTTGGAAGTAAACCTTACGTTGATGTTTCTGTTTGGAGCTCACTTTGTTGGTTCCATTTGGACTTTGCCTTCAATTTTTTTATGTTGTAGTAAATACTAGTTTGCATAGCATTTTCCTGATAATAGTTGCTTGCTTCCCATATGTTTGTTAAAATTTCAGAGCTAGTTGGACCTTGTTCTCATAACGTTGTCCTTTTAGCATGGACGTTGGCTTGGATTCTGCAACTTCCGAAGGAAACGACGTGGATAAAGGAACAATAATGCAATTGGATTCCGAAGTAGGCGATGAGCAATTCGCTTATTTACACTTTTTATGTGCATCACCTCTTCTATGTTTTTACGAATTGTGCTTTTTTCGTTTTTGTTTGAATGTGAAGAACAACGAAAACCAGGGGCTTTTGAAGTCAGTGGATAAGCATCAGGTTGAAGAATCGACTTCTTCCAGTGGGAAGAGTTCGCCCTTTAGCTTCAAAAGGCGTGGTACGGATGGCAGGTACTTCACTTTGTAAAATTTAGGCCTTCTTTTTGCTGTTTTTGAAATGTCCTTTGCTAGTTTCGTGTCAAGACGTGTGGGAGAAATAATCTTGCTTTTTGGTCCTTCATTTTCTGACCAATGCGATAATTTAAAAACGACCTACTGAAGATTTGTGTGTATACAGGCTGTGGGAAAACTACATTTCTTCATCGTCTTGTCTCTCATACACAGGCTTCCAATATTCGTGGATACGTTTTGAATCTGGATCCAGCTGTGATGTCACTCCCTTTTGGTGCTAATATTGATATAAGAGACACTGTAAAGTACAAGTAGGTCATGAAAGAGTTCAATCTTGGCCCAAATGGCGGTATCCTTACTTCACTTAATCTTTTCGCAACAAAGTTTAATGAGGTAGACTTTTGGATTTTCTTGACACGTTTTGATGCAATTATGTTATTACTTTCACTCCCTGTCTGCATTTATTTGGTTGATTTTGTTTCATTCCCTTGAAGACGAGCCAACTCTTAATGAAGTAGTCTTTTTTTCCCCAGGTTGTATCAATTATAGAGAATAGAGCAGATCAACTAGACTATGTTCTTGTTGACACTCCAGGACAAATTGAAATATTTACTTGGTCAGCTTCAGCAGCAATTATATTATAACTGAAGCTTTTGCGTCAACTTTTCCTACAGCTGCTGCTTATGTTGTTGATACTCCTCGTTCTGCTAGTCCAGTAACCTTTATGAGTAACATGCTCTATGCATGTAGCATACTCTACAAAACTCCTCTTCCTCTAGTTTTGGCATTCAACAAGACGGATGTGGCTCAACATGAGTTTGTTTTGGAGGTAATGTGCTAGTTAACTTATGGGCTTCAATTGCGACATTCTTGTTCTTGATATGTGATTTGAAAAGATAATGTTAAAATTTGAGAAACGTGTGACCTTGCTGTCACTATTGTCTTCTCATTAATATCATTCGGTAGTTACAAAAGCTTACAACCATATAGAGGATTCGAGGAATTTTTACAGCTTTAAGAATATCCCAAATATCTTTTAACTGTCTTACAACTAAGCTATTTACAGCACATAGTATATTCACATAATCAGTCCCAACAGACTTCCCTAAAAAACACGTAAACCACACAAACAACATCATAACAAACACGTAGACAATAATATCATAATAGTATTCGACAGATACAAAAATTTGATATTTATTGTTATTTAATTAGTACTAAGAGGATGCATTCAGATATAATTTTTTTTCAAAGCCAATTAAGTCAAAAGAATAGCATTGTTATTTTGCAAATTTTCATGGTGGATACCTTGGTACCCTTGGTGATAATTATGAAATTGAACAGCTTTCTCTGTTAGATTCATATTAATTTCACTTTAAGCCAATCAAGAACTTAATCATGGTACATGCAAAATGTCGAAGCTGTATGACCTATCAATTACCAGTTTTCAATAGGGGTGCTAATTGAGCGAGCGAGTCGAGCTGAACATGTGCTCGAACTCGGCTCGAATAGTTCGAAACTCGTTCGAACTCGAGATCGAACGAGTTTTAGACATACATGCTCGAGTTTGACTCGAATGCTTTTTATGTGTTCGAGCTCGACTCGAGCTCGAATATACTTAAATTGTTTAATTTTTGTGAGTTTGTTCGCCAGCTCGTTCGCTAGCTCGAAATCAGCTCGATTAAAAGTCAAAAGTACCTCACTTTAAAAAAAGGTGAGGCCATTGTGGTTTGAACCCACAACCTTGAAGTCATCAAGGTGAATACTTGTCATCTCAACTATCTTGCTTCTTTGTTATTATATTTTATATATATATAAATAAAATATATTATAAAGACTATATTATTATATTATTTTGTCGAGTCGAGTTCGAGTCGAACTACGAGTCGAGTTCGAGTCGAACTACGAGTCGAGTTCGAGTCGAACTACGAGTCGAGTTCGAGTCGAACTACGAGTCGAGTTCGAGTTACAACCGAGTCGAGTCGAGTCGAACACGACCTTGCTCAAGCTCGGCTCGTAAGATTCGAGTTCGAGTCGAGCATTTAAATGTCGAGTTTCAAGTTGAGTCAAGCCGAGCCGAACGCTAAATGCTCACGAGCTGGCTCGCTCAATTAGCAACCCTAGTTTTCAATATTCCCTATACTTGTCTTCCTTGGCTCAGGTCTTGTTTAGATCAGTCCTCAATGGGTGCATTTAATCTTGCAATATTATTTGCAATTTACTTCAAATGATTGATTTGCATCGTGAATGTCTACTTGTCAGACAGGAGCAACTCAGCTTCCTAGTTCAGCTGGTTTCCAGTGCGTATTTATCAAGATAATGGGGTATCATTACTGCGGGAGAAAACCTTTACACCTTGACTTCTGCATCTAGTTATCTATTAAATCTTTGAACCTTGTAAAGCAGACATTTGATACAATTTATGATTTCTAAGTCTTCTATCTAGTAGAATTACTCGTGTTAAATAGATCAGCTGCCAACTTTGTCCCTTGCGTTTCAGCTGAGCATTTGTAGTTGCTCATGACAGCAATCTGTCAGCCAACATCTGAGTTTAATGTTATGTTTTTGTAATTTGCACAGGAATGTACTTTAGATTTTAAGGACAATGATTTACTGTGATTTAAAAATTCTGAACATTTTAAAAGAGTATATTATCTCATGTTATTCTTAGTTTCCTTCATTATTAAAAACACTTTGTTAATTAACATCTAGAAGGCAAGCTCAATTTGCCTCTTTTACAATATATTTATGCTTACAATTTACATCTTAAGGCCTTTTTTTGCTGTTTTCAAAAATGTGATTTCACCCTCCTTCACTAATAGACAAGTGGTACCTGATCGCTTAGTTTGTTGGCTGCAGTGGATAGAAGATTTTGATGCCTTTGGCGCAGCTTTGTAGTCTGACAATTCTTACACTTCAACCTTGACTAGAAGCCTTTCTTCTTGCCCTTGTTGAATTCTACAAAAATCTTCGTTCTGTCTCTTCAATTACAGGTTCTGGAATGGATGCCTTCTTTAAAGCCATTGAAGCAAGTGCTGATGAATACATGGAAATGTACAAGTATGGACATTCACTCTTGTCTTTCCTCGAGCATGGACTTTGGTTTGCATTTTTACATACAAAAGCATACTGTTATTGATTACATTTTGTTTTGTTTATTAGGGCTGATCTTGACAAGCGGAAAGCGGATAGCAGAAAGTGGATAGCGGAAAAGGAGCAGTTGGAGGAGGAATGGCGCGGACAAACATGGATAAGCTGAGGAAGGACATGGAGAAAACCCGAGGAGAAACAGTGGTGTTGAGCACAGGTCTAAAGGATGCACACACGAGTCAAAGTATGATGGTTGATGAAAAGGAAGAAGAAGAAGAGGACGAGGGAGATGAAGACTACAAGCTCTTTTCTGAAGAAGAGTAAATAGAAGACGATGCTGATGAAGACGAAGAGGTCGCTAAGTTCCCCTTCTAAAAGGTCAGATATATATGTGATGTTTATACTGTCTGTAAAAATTCGAGGATGTGTCCAGAATTCTAAATGTAGACACCTTATACGCTGACATGAACTTGTTCTCAGCCATGGAGGGTGGCATCTTTCTCTTTTTTTAAAAAAAAAATGAAAGGAGTACGGTTTTCCTATCACTTTCCTCTCAAATTAAATTACTGTCATGAACTAGGCCATTGAGATTTGGGTAGAAACGTTGTGAATTGTTAGCTCATTGTCAATTATTAGTTCAATTGTCAATTTGTTAATTAAATGTGAGAAAGTTAGGAGTTGCAAGCGTGGCTCGGCTCGTAAACTGATCAAGCCAAGTTCGTATTGAGCTTGGCTCCATCAGGATTGAACTCAAATGTGAGATGAGCCGAGCTCAGTTCGTTATTACCCTAGCCGGCTCGGCTAATAGGCTTGGTCACATGCAAGCCGAGTTGTGCCGATTAGAATTTGACTCAAGAGATTTTTTAAAAAAAAAACATTTTACCATTAATTTTTTTATAAAATTTCATAAAAAGCTGTAATACAAAAGGTAGAATTGTATCATAATAGTGTAAGTTACGTCCCAACTAAACGGGCACTTACCCATTTAGAAATATAACGGGCACTTACCCATTTAGAAATATATGCAATATGTTATAATACCCCCAAAGTAAAAGAAATACATATTCAAATTTATTCTTCATTTCCACCAATAATAGAAAAGTAAGAAAATATCTTTGATTCGTACACTTGCAAGCTTCTTAACTACAGGAAGGTAAGAAATATTTATTTTGAAGAGCCCAAACGGCAACTGTAAAGAAAAATAAAATAAAATAAAAATGGCTCGAGTTCGAACCGAACTAGGCATTCACGAGCTCGGTCGATCTTGTTTGGGCGGAGCCTGGTTCAAGCTAGAGCCTAGCTTGGTTCGATTTGATCTTAACGATCCTCCCTCGCTCGCCATGTCTAGGGGAAATAGGCTGTAAACCGATTGAATTTGATTTTTCTTCGATGCAAGGTGGAGGTTCAAAATATACTTTGCTGACAAAAAAATGTGGAAGACAAAAAAGTGGATGGACCCAAGCAAAGAGATGCAGAAAATTTATAAATTTAAATATATGATAATGTAAAGTAATTTAATATAATAATTCTTCGTTTTAAATATAACATTATATTTATTGTTCCTGTCTGGGGGCTTCAGACATTTGGGTTCATCGGAATCAGCTTCGCTTGAGTGGCTATGTCACGTTCTCACAAAAAAAGGTTACCACTGTTTTCCCAAAAAAAAAATGATGAATAAAAATTTGCGTATAATAGATCACAAAATTAGATAAATAAAATACATAATGACAAGGCCCTCTCTGGCTGTGAGTCACATTTCCCAGTATGGTTTCCTTGAACACTTTTTACTTTTAATTGTTTAGGAAATTTTTTTCCTAAATCAAAATGTCATGTGACACCTAAAATCTAGATATAATAGGTTGATCTTACTTTAAGTTCATAAAAACGATGATTCATACACTATATTTTTGAATCGACAATAATTGGCATATATATATATATTTGTTTCTTTTAATTTGTATTGATTCTAATTTTATTTACTATAATGATTATATAAATTATTATAAAATTAAATCTATAATTTTTGTAAAAAAATTATTTTAAAAATTCTTTTAAATTGATTCTATTTCGTGACTTACTGCGTGAACTCCATATTGACTTTAGAGTATCTGATTTAATAATTAACTTTGTGAATTATATCACGAAAGTTGTCAAAATATATTATTATTTTTAGAATGATTAAATTAATATTTTTAAATAATATAAACTATTTTATATATTTCAAGTATAAAAAATAATATATATATATATATATATATATTAATTTATTTACATAATTAAAATTTTGATACAAAGAGTCACTTTTGTTTGGTGACGTTGAGTCAACTTCGTCTTTTGAATTTTTTAAGCCATAGTCGAACATATGTTCAAGCGTGGGGCTGATTGGGCCTCAAACATGGTCTTGTAACAAACAAATTTCAAAATTTAAAAGCCAAAGTTGGGGATAAAAGACACAAACGACAACAATAAAAATAAAATAAATAAAAAATTAAAACCAAACAAACACCCGCTCGTTTCCTTTGTCGTCTCCCTTCCCTCCTTCCCTCCACCCCCGACCTCCGATCGATCGCCGTCGCCGGAGCTGATCGCATTCTCCGGCGGAGTTGGGATTCCAGCTCCGGGGGAGCTTTGTGCTTTTAATGCTCGTCGACCGGGTGCGGCGTGTCTGGGGATATCCGGCGGACAACCTCGCCCTCTCCATGGGCTGCCTCTTCCGCTGCTTCCGCGACAGAGAGATCGACGCTGGTCACAAGCTTTGCATCGCGGTGCCTGAGCCGGTTAAGCCGCCGGTACGGTGATTGATTTTGTGGTTGGATGATGTGTTTGGTGATCACAATTGGGAAAAGGATCGGACTTTTCCGTTGGGAAATGTTGGATTTGTGTTGATTTGTTTGGTTGATTTTGTAGGAGAAATCGGGCTCCCGGAAAAGACTTTCGTCGTTGCTGCTGGCTGAAGGTGTGATCTTGGTTTCTCTGTCTGTGATTATTGCTTGAGATTCGACTTTTTGTTGATCAACAACTTTCTGTCAGAGAATGTAATTCGTAGCAGCTAAAAGTTTGCGTTTTTTATTTTTTGGGGGAACGATCTTCTGACTTTGTTTTCTCTTCGTGTAGAACAAAGCTCAGTAGATGTAGGTAGCAAAAGGCAGGGATCAGAGTCTCAGGAAAATAACAATGAGGAAGTTGATCTCAAAGATGAGGTGGACTTTCCACTTTAGATTTTGGTTTGTTGCTGATTTAATTACAGCTTAGATTAGTCTTTTTTTTTCTCTAGCTGCTGGCCATACGAATGTCGTTTTTAGTTAGTGAACTATATAGTATTTACTTTGGCCTGCTTGACTACATCTTTTTTATAGAATGCATGGCTGTTTGTGGAGGTTTTGTGAGATCACTTGAATCATAAGTTGTCTGCTTGCTTACTTTGCAGATAAATCATTTGGGTGCTATAGGAAATTTTATTTGAAATCTCAAGATAATTTTATCTCAAAATTTTTTTTGTTATAATTATAAAAAATAATATATCTCACAAAATAATGTTTGAAGGTTACAATTATCAGGGACGTTTAATTCCGGCATTTGAAAAAAATAAACAGTGATCAACTCCTCTTTTTTATTTTGGCAACGTTTTGTGGAGGTTTTTAAAGTGTGCTTCTATCACTTTAAATTTTCACCAACGGTTAGTGAAACATGTTTTTTAGCTGGTATCGTTGCAATTTTATATTTCTCTAACATGTAGTTTCAAAACAACATAACCAAACACCCTTTTAGGACAGATAAATGAAGGGTTGTTTGTTCTCGCTGTAAAATGCCTTTGGTAATTTTTTGCCTGTTTATGATCCTAATTGGTGTAACGGGCTTCAATATACTCCTTGAAGAGCATGATCTTTTTGCATTCAGTTCGTGACTTTTTAATACCAATTTTTATGAAGTCTTTTTCCTCAAAAAATGCAAGCTAAGGTTTTTTTCAGAACTTTGTTGATGAAGAAACGTGGTTGATATGAAAAAATTCTACTGTTTCAGTTGGATTTATTTATCGTTGTTGACCACCCTCTTTGTCATGTCTAAATTTACCTACATAGGCCAAGTTCCTTAAAGCATGTGGAGCAGTGCTTCAAACTCCTGCTGAGATCAGGAGTGGCTCAGATAACATTGGAACAGTGGAGGGTGAAAACTTGTCTGCGAGGTTCAATTCTTGGTTTTATGGAGCTTCTCAAAAGCAACGAAGCACTTGTGATTCCCCAAGTCTTGCATCTCCGCAAACTGTTCTGCATGGAGGATGTGTAAGGCCATCAATGAAAGGAGAGGCACAACCTTCAAAAGATGAAAAAAATGCTCTTTCAGATCATACTTTAAGGTGTGTAGTTGAATGTCGGTCTTATATTTTCAAATTATGAAGGCGTATATAAATATGGAACATAATAATTTATTCTATATATGATCACCACTCTTGAGAATGAAACTCTTTGATGGAGAAAACATTTATAGCTTATTAGATACTTTAATCAGTGTAGACATTGTTGCTTAAAAGTCTTGATAATAGGATGGATATGATTGATGTAACTAAAAGATTTTCTTATTTTGTTTTTATTTTAGTAGGAGCTCCTCCAAGGATCATGCAGAAAACATAATAAACCAAAGCTTGATTAAGTCAGTTAGATTCCAGACTGACTTTCCTCCTAATTTGAGCAATGAGAAGCATAATATTCAAAACGAGTATGACTCCCCAGGAAGTGAGGAGAAGAAGGCTCAAGTAGATGGAAAAAGGCATTCTCCTAAGCCTACTCCTCTTGTCGTTTCAAATGGAATGCAAACTCCAGGTACTGTCTATCCAACAAAGTTGGAAATCTTAGGTAATGGAAAGAGTACATGGGTCCGACCTCAGTATGTATACCCAGTTCACAATGTGGACAATTTATCTAAGTGCGATATGTCGAAGGATGCTACAACTGATTCAACCAAAGTTGAGGAAGTCTCAAGTGAACTTAGTAGTTCTGACAGAAAATTTGATCTTGAGAGACCCATCATTGGAGGTGTTGCGGTTTATTGGGATGATAAGGACCAAAATGAAGTGTCTCCGAAAGAGTGGGATGGAAACGGTATCCCCAATTCAACTACTAAATACAAAGAGGTATCTTTACAATTTTTTCATTTGTTTCCCCCCTGTAACTTTGGTTGTATGCGCGTCTTAGAGTTGGCCATTTTTCTGTTAGGATCAACGAGTAAGCTGGCATGCAACCCCCTTTGAGGAGAGACTTGAGAAAGCTCTATCAGATGAAAGACTTCAACCAAGGTGCAATTTCGGTTGTTTATTTATTGAGTTTTCTTCCACGCAGCATGAAAACTATTTTGAACCTTGCAGTTATTCTGTGTAAGAGATCTGGCAATTATCTTATAGTTATTTATCATTTCATCACAGGAGGGCAATTAATGAGCTACCCATTTATTATGAGAGTGAAGAAAATGATACAGCTACCTCGTTTCCAACCCTCACGGATATAGCTGTTTAGTACTGGTCATGTATATTATAGCAGAAGCGATTGCCGGGGTTTGGGTACAACATGTTCTTCGTATGATCACTGCTGAAGGATGTACTGTTCATTATACTTTTGGCAAGGAAGATTATAGTTTGTATCAGAAGAACCAATCCGGGCGGTGAGCAAAAGCGCAAGTATGAGTTGAAGCATGGTATCTTCTGCGGGTGTGTAAATATTTGAACATTCGTATGTCCAATATGTTATTTGGCTTGTGCTAGTGCCTGCTAGAAGTCCAGATCTCCTACTTAACTGGGAATTTAGTGTTCTACATATATGCACATTTTCCCCCATTTCGTGTTAAGTGAATGTGCAAAAGGTAGTTGACGATGAGCAGATTCAGAACTCAACTCTGCTCGCTTTTACATAAGCAGATAGGATGTTTGTGTTAAACTTGAAGGATGCCGGATCAAACGTTAAAAAAAAAATGAAAATTAATGATTCAAGATTTTGAAATGAAAGTCCCGAACTTTTGATTTTATGAGACTGGGCACAATTCGACCGAAGCCATTATTGGCCGTCAATTAGTTTCTTTGATTTTCTGTGCAAGGAATAATCTTCGATGATTCCTTTTGAAAAGGTCCATCGCCATCATTATGGGAACGTATGCTTTATTTTTGTTAATTAATAGAAAAGAAAACGTATTCTAGGAATCTTAAAGAACCCTTAAATAATATTTTTTTGGAAATCTTAATAATATTTCAGGTGCATACTTTTCTAGTTACTCTTGCAGTCGTATATCGGAGATTAAATAAATTGTTGGCTCCTGAGTTAAATAAAATTAACAAGCATGTTAATTTAATTAATAGAGTAAAACTGTCTCGAGAGACTGGTCTAATTATTATTTTTAGTTGGTTTGAGTAAAAATACTAAACACTGACAAGTATTATACCTTTACAAAACTCTTTCACACTATAACCTAATCCTATCAAATTCTCATAACACTTCTTAAAAATGCTAGATATGTTAGTTTATAAAATTTTTGGTTGTATTGTTTTGAGCCTATTTGTTGTCAAAATATAAATTGGAAACGATAACAAACAAAAAAAAGGTGTTTGGTAAAATGTTGGCTGAAATATAAAGTATCAGTGACGGTGTTCATAAATTTTCACAAAATATTAGAAAAAAAATGGAGGGTCAAGTTATATTCATTTATTTTTCTTAGGCTCATCCCTCTCCCCCAAACAAATATTATTTTATCAGTTTTGCAACAACAAAAATTATCATAAAATTATGTAGAAATTTTATAAAAAAATTTATATTACAACTAAACACCGTACTTATATAATTATTTTTTGACAAACATAACATACGTCCGGGTTGAACTTGGGTGTTGAACCAAGCCAAGTTAGAGCCCAGCTAGGGGTGAGCTCGTTCACCGAGCAAACAGCTAGAACCCATCCGCAAGCTTTAACAAGGCCGCGAGTCACCATTGCATGTTCTGCATATTCAATTTTCCTGTCCTTTTCCTACCATTTTAAGTTTTACTCTTCTCCTTCCCGACCTTGCCCTCCTCTCTTCACCCATTCCCATGAAAGCCAACCCGAAGCAAAAATCGAAATCGAAATCGAAATCGAGGTCTCATTGAGAATTAGGTTTGCTTTATTGATTCATCGGATGCTTTGCGATGGATTGATTGTGGAATTTGTGAGGATTCCTCTCGGTGCATGTGTTGGTCCCATTAGCCGCTTCTTCCATTGCTTTTGAGTCGAAGACAAGCCTCGTTCACCAGGGAGAGCTTTGCCTAGTCAAGATTGGGCTGTGAATCAAACGTGAATATATTTACAATAAACAATTCATATCTCCTATTATAATTTTTTTAATTGGTTATTTGAGAAAAAACTAGATCAAGGATCCAAAGAAAAAATACCGTATTTAACTTCTTCTATCAAGAAGTTACAAGAATAACTACTGTATTGTGGTAATCCTTACTTATACCAATAATTAATATATTTAGATTATAATATATAAAGTATATATATAATGAGGACCATATAGAGTTAAAATAAAATTCCAACATTTTTCCACTCGGTCCGAATATAAATCACTATACATAATATTATCCAAAATATTAATACTTTAAAAGAAGAATATTATATATGAATCATATCGGTAAGTCTTTTTTAATCAAGTATTACCTTCTATCTATTATAATGTAAAATACTCTTAAGAAGCCATAATGTAATTTAAACTTTATGAATAAGCCTACGATATTTATTCGGGTCCAAACACACACATATATTATATATATGTATAACAATTCTGTCATTTTTCAATATAATATGTACACTCATAATAAAAGGACAAATAAATAGTAAAATTTTAACAAATAACATACTATATACTTAGCATCACATATCATGCTTGAAATTCAACAAGTCTTATACAAGCTACATTTTTAGTTACATGTCTTTTGTCAAAAGATTTGTAATCATCAATTCGGTATTAATGTGTTTGACAAGCATTTTATTTGCTTTAATGTGTTTTATAACTATTAAATACTAAATATCCATGTGTTTACTTTGACTTCCACTTTTGTTATTTTTAGCAAGAATATATTAACTGAATTATCACGATATATCTTTAATAGCCTTGACTCAACAACTCATAGGCTAGACATGAAACTTTTTAGCAAATTAGGCTATATTGTAGCCTTAAAACATGCAATGAATTCAACTTCCATAGTTAAAAGGGATAACTAAAGTCTATTTTATACTTCTCCGCGGTGCAACCAAAGTACAAGATCTCCTGCATGTAACCTACGTAATCATTTTTTTCGTGAAATCATTTTTTGTTGGTTGAAGTGGGGTTGAAATCGGAGTTGATCAATTCTCGTTCTTGATTTTTAGGTTTACTTTCCATCTGATTACTTGGCGACTCCGTTCCTTGGAGGTCGAGGTGATTTGTAAATCATTTCTTTGTGATTTGTTTGGTTGTTGTATTGGGCGAATTATTGGTGTGAAACTTGGTTGTGTACATGCATGTGGCCATGTCGTGGATTGGAAAGTGGCGGCTCAGTCGGTGCAGATTGTTTTGAAGCGGCCGATGAAGAATTGGTGCATCAGGTGGACCAGGTGACTCTGTTGATGGTCTCAAATTTGTTTTTGTTTCCCATTTCATGGAGTTCTATAATCGAAACGTGAAAGTTAGACATAATCGAAACGTGAAAGTTAGACAATTTGAAGTTTGGCAATTATTGACCAAAAAGTTTGGAGTTCTATATGAGGATTTTAGCTTTGGTATTGTTGGGATTAGGTGGAGATAATTTGTTCCTTAACATAATATATAGGATACCTCTTGCTGCTGAAATTATCCATTATGTTTCACGTTCATTTACTTTACCTGCTGAACCACAAATTTTGTTTCAACAAATATTGGGAGTGGATCTTGTTTTCTTTAAAATACTCTGGGTGTGACTAATGTTCCTTTCTCTACCCTTAATGATGTTTAACTCGGAATGTAGTTTCATGTCAGTTCAGGATTGATTATAACTCCATGTTCTTATGCATTTATTATCCTTGCTTCTTTATTTTCATGTTCTATTATTGCTTCATATCTTGATGTACCAACAACGTACGCTGTCGTTTCTATGTTTTGGATGGTTACCTCTATGTATGTTTCTTTTGGCTAGCGCAGTACATGCTTCATGATTAGTAAATATAGTAATTAGGCCTCCAAATCTGCTTTTTTTTACCCTGCTCCTATTTATGCTTTTCTGTTGTGAATTGGTGAAATTCTTTGAGGCTTTATTGTTTATTTTGTTTAGAGCATCCAATTCATGTCATTTACATGCTTATCCTTATTGGAACCAAATAAAATGTTATAGGCTGAATTTCTCAAGGCTTGTGGGACGCTATTCCAATCACCTGCTGAGCTTAATAAGCATCGTATGAGTCCTAAAACTGCTATGAGCATTAATATCGGTGCTTCCTCTGATAATGGTTCTACCACTGCTGGGGCCTCCTCTTCCAGCCACTGTGACCAACCACTTGATCAGGCAACTCTTTTTCCAGTTGAGATTGGCGTTGAATTGCCAAAAGGAGAAAATGGAAGAAAATGAAGTTTCTCCTCTAATATGTAAGCCTGCACGGACCGCTGCCTCGGATTTCGATCTTTCTTTGGAGTTCAGGAATCTGTTTCCAGGAAGAACTGTTTCTCCAACTACACACAAATGTCAGCATGCTGTTAATTTGCCTGATGAGGCTGCTGAACCACCCGATGGGCTTCAGAGGGAAGAAGTAGAATTGTCAATGAAAGAAAACTCAGTTTCTCCAATTGAAGGCCAATCAGCTTCCTCAGAGCACGTTATTTCTACAGGCGCTAGATATGTACATTTTTGGATCAGCACCTGATTTACTATATAATGATGAAAATATTATCTATAGATAGTTTGCCGTAAACATTTCTTTCCCTATATTTATGACGAAAACTTAGATCTTCGAAGCTGTGTGTTAGTGTCAAATGGTTTGGAAATGTGAACTAAATACTAGCAAGTTTAACTTATCTAGTTTTTGTTTGTTCAGCTATAGATAGTTCATGGTAGAACCTTCTGTGAAAGTATCCTTCACTTTTGACAGTCACATTGCCAATTCTTCCACGCAAATCCTTTCAGTGGAAAGAGCGTCTTTGCCAACTCATTTGTTTTCTGTATGCCTTCCACAGCTTTACGCCCTGGGAGCTGGAAACATGTGAGAGGAGAGAGTCTCAGATAAGGTCGGTTTGATTCGAATTCGACGAGTCCCCGGCTTCGGACCTGAGTAGCGGCAGTTACAGTGGGGAGAGCTCTCGATATGGCTCTCCGGGGAAAGGAAACAACAACCAACTTTGTGGGCGAGGACATTCACCATGTCCCACTCATCTCATCCTGTCAAATGAGATGCAAACTCCGGGCACCGTCCATGCCTCAGCTAAGATGGAAAGAAGGCCAAAATCCGGCGCAGTATGTGTATCCTGTCGAAGATTTCACCCAGTGGAATGCATTGAAGGGAACTTGGCTTGGAGTCGACCGCTGAAACTGTCATGCTCTTATACGGCTGATCGTATATCACACTATACGAGCTTGAAAACAGAAAGAAAAGGTAACGATAAAGAGGGACCAATATCTTCTCGAGGACATGTGTAACATTCTTGCATGGCTGCTATCAAATATACGACCAGGAAACAAACTCTAAACTTTTGCTGTCTTTTAGCGTCACCATATCCCAAAACTCCCAGGAGTTACTTCCTTCTTTAAGAGATTAGTGTTTTTGATGGGTTCGTTCAAGGCTGGAAACATTTGAGTGGCTTGTCACTAGCATTTTATCTTTATTGTGCAAATGCGTGCCTGATGGGCCATTATACTTTCACTGTGGCCCAAAGAAGAACATTTAGGAAGTTGGGCTACTGCATTATTTGTGGCCCAAAGCTGAGCATGGGCCCAACAGGTAGCCCCGAATTATAACGTCTTTGCTCAGTACGGATGACCTATTGCCCCGGCGGCGGCAGGCCCGGGGGCGGTAAGCAGACGCCGGAGGAGGTTGGCCGGGCGGTGTTAGGAGTGGGGCTCTGGAAGCGGCGGCGAACATGTGGAGAAGAAGACTAGAACCTTTGCGCAAACTCAGGTTCTGATAGGAGGTTTTTTAGCTACTCCATGATGGCAATCTCTGTAGTTTTCAATCTGAACGTCGCTGCTGCTCCAAACCCCTCTCTCTTCTTAACCCACCAATCTCCTCCGGGCTTGTCTGACCACCGTCTGCGGCATCGGTCACCCCGGCGGCGGCCTGGTGATGATTGGTATTAATGTTATGGCTCGTGGGTCTGTTCTACGGGCCAGTACATACATACATCCATACTGAGGGCCACTTCTTTTTCCAATAAACTTTGTTGTTTTTACAAGGTAATTGTGTAGCATCGAGCACGCCCACTCAATTAGTAAACCCAGATTGCACTTGTGTTTCGATCGGGTAGATTTGGTGGGTGGTTTATGAATTGTTGGAAGATTGTAGCGATATGACGCACTAGTCAATTTTGTTCCGTCCTTCAATTGAAATGAGAACGTCCATCCCACGAGAAACTCGCCGATAGGGACAGTGTCTCTCCATCAACAAACTTGGAGCAATCCGTGTTAGACTAAAGCATCTGGCTCGGCTACCAGAAGCGTCCTGGCCTGCCTTGTGGAGAAGGAGGTCGATTTCCACATCACTCCCGTCGACTTGCTCAACGGGGAACAGAAGAGCCCCTAGTTCTTGAAGCTACATGTCTAACTTTTGCTTCATCTCTCACCCTTTATCATCTAAGAGCTCCATCCATGGTTGCATGAATCCGAATCGGTTTTCTATGGAATCGGAATCGGAATCGGTCTGAATCGGCCAAGAATCGGTTCAGTTGAATCGGTCCAAATTAATTTAATCGGTCATATATAATAATTTGATAATTTACAATATAAATATATTAAAATTGGGTATTGATGTTATTTTGATATTATTCTGTGTATTATAGTTTATGATATTTTTTAAATATTTTTTAAGATTTTTTTTAAATAATTTAGAATTAATTATTATTTTTAACTCGGGTTAGACTCGAGTCAACTTTTAATTACGAGAATGCCACCCTCCCCTTTATACCCCCGCCGCCGGCGGCGGCCCGGTCGGCGGCGAGCCTCGCGGCGACGATGTCGGAGGATGTCGGCAGCCCGGTCGGACGAACCGTCGGCCGGCGGAATCGCGGCGGAAGCGTCGGACGGCGGAAGGTGAGTTCGGAACGGGCGCAGCGTCGGACGGCGGTGGGGTGGTCGGAAGGTTGGGCGGAGCGTCGGACGGCCGAATCGCGGCAGAATCGCGGCGGAATCGGGCGGAAGCGCGGCGGAATCGGGCGGAAGCGCGGCGGAAGCGTCGGACGGCGGAAGCCGAGTTCGGGCGGCGGTCGCAGCGTCTGCGGCGGAATCGCGGCGGAGGGCGGAGCTGAGGTCGGAATCGGGCGGCGGTGGCGTGGTCGGACGGAGCTGAGGTCGGACGGCGGAAGCGCGGCGGAGCGAACGCGGCGGCGGAATCGGGGGAGAGGGTGTGATTTAGGTTTTTAAATCCAAATTATCATTTTGCCCATGCTTAAATAATTTAATAAAAATTATACCTAGGGTATTTTGGTAATTTTGCAATAAAAGCGATTCCGATTTAAATCGGCCGATTCCGATTCCGAGTTAAATCGGTCGGAATCGGCCGAAACTCGCCGATTCGGGGCCGACCGAGTCGGCCCCGAAATCGGATCGGCGCGACGCCGATCCAATTTAAATCGGCCGATTCCGCACGGAATCGGCCGATTCGTGCATCACTGGCTCCATCTATGCATTTGGTGGATCGTAGTACTGATCTATTATATATTGCTGCAGCCTTTTGGAGTAGTCTCTGTTGTCCAGGATGGAGACATGTTTCTCTATGGTAAATGAAAATAAGCTTACCGTTGGAATTTTCGTGTACATATTATACAGTTGTTAATTTTGATGCCAGTCTCGAGCAATTATTCGATACTATTCAGAGAAGTACGCTAATCAAGGTTGCAACTTGCTTGGCAAGACACTAGAGGAAAGAGTTCGTGGAGCAATGGTTGGAAGTGGAGTCACAGAACTACCACCACCGTGTTTACAACCTGGTACTTCACCTTATATTTCACCCTAAATTGGGTCTTCCTATAGATGAGAAGCTTGTTGAGCAGAGTAAAGATAAGTCGGCCAAAGTGTTGGATATATATGAAGAGCGGCACTCGAAGAGCAAATACCTGGCTGGGAATTTTTATAGCTTGGCTGATCTTACTCATCTCCCATTTACTCACAATGTTGTGAATGATCTTGGATTGGCTTACATGCTCAAGGAAGGGAAACGCGTGAGTGCCTGGTGGGAGGAGACCGTCCTGGAAAAAGTTCTTCAGCTCTAGTTGGTGTTTGCTGAAACTAGAGTAAAGGCATTGCATTTCCTGGAAGTGATTCTATGGGATCCAGCAAGTTCAGAGAATGTTCGAGACGTTTGGCAGAGTTTATGTTTGTAGCTAATAATAATCTTGGCCAAGCTGTGATCACAAGTGAAAGATGAAACACAAAACTCGTCAATGAGAAATATACCTGTATTAGTGTTATCGCCGTCTGAAGTACAAGAAAAACCCCATGTTTTGGTTGTTTTGTGATTGATACCATAATAGCAGGAAATTAGAATGGCATATTTGTTTTTTACAATCGGAAGATAATATGTTTTTAGTAAATTGGGCTTCTGTGGAAATGCCTGGTTTTAACATAGATTTGCAAATGCTGTCGACAAGTTGATAACTGCCGTATAAAGAAGAAGCATTTCTTCTCACATTCTAAGACCATCGCTTCTGCAGAATCTTGGAGACTGAAAGATCTGCACCTCCAAAACCATCCATGATTGCTCTAGCCGAAGGAAACTCAGCTCTGGAAGTAAAACTGCAAGTTTTGTGAAGCACTTTAGCTTCTAACATGGCACATACAATTCAAACTTCTGAAAAAGTGAGTTGGGGGTCCGGAACATAGATTCCATCCTGTCATTCCATATGATTGTAGAACATAGCAAAGCTCAAATCTTGACAGTAAAATTTGATAGTCCCCATCCAAGTTCGTTTTGGTTTACCTCTCATCCAAATTGAAGATTATAACATGATCTTGGAAAATGCTAGGCACTAACTCATGAAGGCCATATAAAAAATTGCTTTCCCACTTTTTTTATGAGGAAAGAAAGGGCAAGTCTTAGAAAAGCTTCATTTTATTTAGCCATTCAATCACACTGGGGAAAATAAAACTTTTATAAGATTCATTCTGCCCAAAAATAATAATGAGAAATTATTAAAGAGGGACATTACCTATTCCTGACCACTATACAAGGCATGCCTATACGTTCTGCCCCAAACACTCCCAACTTGCTTCCTGCTATGAGCACACAATTTTGAATAGGTACACCAGCAAATTCTGCTCCAGCACGCAAGGTACAAACAATCTTTTCCAAGCTGCAGAATCATAATAAATCTTATAAAGCACATATTTCAAAGACAAATTATGCAAGGTAACTCATATTCAGTCTGAGAAGTAGTAAGACATCCAAGGGCAAGTTGAAGATACAAGTATTCATAAAAACACATCTTACCTTTCACCAATGCTAGTATCAATATCGACACTTAGTTTGAGTAAAGAAGAAACTTCACTGGCAATTTTTTGCTTCTCTGCAGAAGCTGTATCATGCAAAAAGTGTATTATAAATTGAAACATTCTAAAAGGATGAGACAGGTTCGAAAATCACCTGCTTTATTCACTTCTTTAGCTAGCTGCTCCTCCAGAGAAGAAGAAATTCCATTATTAGATATAAGTTGTCCATATAAGCTTTCTCCTATCTCCTTCTGGCCAATTATCTTTATCTTTAAAATTCGTTCATTTCCAAGTTGCTCAGTTACAGACCTAACCATCAATTAAGAAAGCAATATCAAAATTGCAGGAAGGAAACCCACCTAGCAATTTAGAATCCTAAACAACACTTTGCAGCAGAACAAATTATGGTGCAAACACTTTCCAAGTAACCTCGAGACAGGACCATTAAAAACTTGCTTGTTCCTTTCTATGCTGAAAGGAAAAGCGACCTTATTTCATTACTCCACATCATAGAGGTCCACTAATAACATCCTTCAAACAATTACGTGAAAACTAGAAATTAGTAGGATCAGCTTTCTATTACATGGACATCTTCATTGTAACTTATACTGTTCAGTATTTGTTATCAGTTCACTGAGTGACCCTAAGCACGCAAGAAACAATGATGATGTGAGCACCAAATTGAAGTCTATGTATGTAAAAAGTATCTAAACAAACCTTGCTATCTTCTCTCCATTTTTGCTGTAAGCAATCAACATTATCACAGGTATTCCTTTGTTAATTGCGCTATCAATGAATCTGCAAACAAAGTAACAATCCAATGATTAAAATCGATAGCAAGTTCTGAATACAGACATGTAAAGTGCAGTTGAAGGAGAAAATCTAATAATACAACCACATTATCTATTTAAGCACACTAGTGTATGTAGTTTTATGTACTGTTTTTGCCGACTCTTGGCATGATCATTCTTGCCACAATAAGACTGTAGCAGGTCAGAATGAGATCATAACTATTCATCCTTTGCGATTATGACACTGTGTAAGACATTTGAAACTGTTAGAGCACACAATTGAGTGGGTGAATAATGCTTAAATGAACTCAAAGAGATGGAATGACACATTTCAGTTATATGTCTATTGATCCCAAAGCCTGAACTTAAGAACTAATATAATTATAACTGAATAATAGTCCTCAAATCTTGGCATCCTTTATATTGTTTAATTTCATAGGTGAAAATACTAAGCAAAAAACTTACTCTTCTACTCCAGGACGTAACGGCAACTTCTTCGTGATTACATACTCATCCAAAGCTTTACTCTATCAGAAAGGATAAATCATTAGCTGGATGAAGAAAAAGGGCAATGCCTAAATGGAAGGTACAGAATTAAGACATGAATAATTATCTTGAAAGATATAAGTATAGCACTAAGTAAATACAAAAAATAGGACTGATGGTACCATCACCAAGCATTCTATGATTCAATCCACGAGACAGAACATGAACAAAATATTCAGGGGGACATGATAAAAATCATGTACTAGTTTTATGCTCAGCAATTTTGAATCTTAATGCTGAAAAATGTATGCCCTCTGGAAACTGCCTGAAGCAACAGAAGCTAGAAGATTTTAATGAACCTTTTCCTACTTAATGAGTTATTCAGTTTGGACATAAGCAAATGATATTTAGAATTATTCGTTCAAAGTTAGAGAATTACATCAAGATAATAAGATCATAGCCAACTTCAGATAATAAATTTTGACAAATAAGTGAAATTCTCCTACTTAAACTAGATGATTCTGGCTGACTTGTAGCAAATGAATTGCTTCAATTGGAAAAGTTAGCAATGGAAAATTAAGAAACGTCTATTGTATGTTTACCTTCTCTCGTAAAACACTCTTCATGAAGTTCTCCTTCTCACTAGTGGGAAGTGATGTTGGCCAACCAATCTGAATGTGAGAAAAAAGGTTAAAAATAGATAGGACATCCCACATTCTGTTCACCATATATAATTATAATCAAATAATTTCTCAATTCACCCAAATGGATAACCAAAAAAAACTTTATGCTCTGACAAATGCTATCAGATGTACTCACCCTGTTAAAAAAGATGACCAGCATCCTCACCTCATCTCCGCCACCCTTCCTGCAAGAAAGTCTCAAACAATAATTTGCATCAGAAGAAAGTTGAAACCCTAATGCAAATGTTACAGCAGGACAGAAGCATTATCTATGACTGTGATAAACATGATTGACAAAAAGAATAAAAGAAAGCACACAAAAATTTCCATCATAATTACCAAACAAAAGAGTCATTGAACTTTAAAATGAACAAATTACCTAGCAAGGTCTAAATATACAGGATCACTCCAATTTGCACAATCCAGCCCTAGCTTCTGGAACGCTGCAAGCCACAGAGAGAGGGGGAGCGAGGGAGAGAGAGAGAGAGATAAAGAGAATGTCAAGGAGAAAGGGCTGAGCCCTACTTTATGGCAAGTTTTGTGGTGAAGGATTCGGAGTCCCTCAAGACAAGCAGTCGCGATAATAATGTATGTACAACGTAATGCATGAAGAGTTTGTTTACAAAATGCAACACGGTAGAATATGAGGGAGCAATTCAGCCGCACCTACATTGAAGGCATGTCGATTGCCAGAACGATATATATCCACAAGGACCCTGGAGTGGAAAATGAAGACAGGGAGTATCATAAAATGACTACTTGCCACCATGATTCGAATTTGTATGGACAAAAATAATTTTGATTAATAAATGCATCCATACAACAAGATTTCTTCATAAAGGTACAACTCCCATGCATGCAAACATTATCAATAAAAATGATTTGGACCAATAAATGCATACGCACAACCAATCTTCTTCATCAAAGGAACAGCTCCCATGCGTACACACATTATCAAAAAAGAAGATTTTGATCAAGAAATGCATTCGAACACCCAATCTTCTTCACAAAAAACTTAGGAAATTAAATTGCAAATTGGTCCCCTCACTGAATAATTCAACAATCTAAAACAAAATTACAATCCATCCGTAAGCGATCAAAATGACTCATGAACAGGAGCATAATTAAATAGTAGCTAAAAAACATCATTCATGGTGCATAATTTTAAGACAAAAGACAGGAAAACACATCCACACTTGAATCAATACAGAGTAATACAACACGAGCTCACACAGTGGAAAGCACGATACCGACCCTTCCACCTCAAGGAGAAGAGCGAGCTGCGTCGGAGTAGCCTCGGTTCCGGGGAATGGGAAGAAGCTGCGGAAGCCGCCAGCGGGGAAAGGCGCGACCTTTGGGCGGGGAAGAAGGCGTCTTTGGCCGTCGAAGAAGACGAGGAAGTGGAAGCGTGTCGGAGATTCCCACGCCGGAATCCAAGCCTCGGGGCGGCGCCGCCGACGGTGCGGTGGAGGGGAAGGCGGAGGAGGTGGTGGCCGGGGTGGAGGTGGACACCTCCATTGCCGCCGTCTACGTCGCCGTGTTCTTCGGGTCTACAACAACATTCATTTATTAGATGGTGGGTTTGTTGGATTTATAGATGGGCCTCAGTGGGCCTGGAAATTTTAATCATGGGCTTTGGTTGGTAGTTGATTGGGCTTGTCATGGAATATGTCTCTTTTTTGGATTATAGTTTAGGGTACTAATTGCATGACATGCTGCATATTATTAATTAATTAATTAATTGGAAAGGGTATGGTTGTTGGGAGCATGGATGAGTTTCATTTGGCTCGGTAAAAAAACTTAATTTGAAGCTAAAAGACGCAAAATTTGACTTGTGATTGCCCAATTTGGCTCAACTCAGAGTTTAATTTGTTTTATAGAAAATTAGATTTTGGACATTTATATTAGATTTTCTTCATGAAATTTAACTAAAATGATAAAAATATGGTAGGACTTTTAGCTTGTGTTATTTTGAGTCGGGTTAAGAGCTGACATCGGGCAGTTTCCACTCCATATTGAGCAATGTATTATAGGTGGTGCTGCGGGGTGCATTCACAAACAATATATAATAATTCAACAATATTTCACCTTGACTAAAGCATGACGTGCTAAATATGTAATTTGACTTTGAACTTGTGAAATATATCTAATTGGTCCCATTTAAGTTTTGGAAACGGGCCAAGGTAGCCTAACAATAACAAAATTGAATGGCAAAAGCCGCGTGTTGTCTTCTTGATTTGTCTGCTTGTAGAGAGGCAGGGCCTGTGTCACGAGTTCTCCCACTGCTTTCGGCAATTGATTCTTTTCATATTGGTGTCAAGTTTTTTTCTATGATCAACCATGGTCCACTAATTGGTTCCCTCGCCAACACTCATGCTCTTTGAATTTGATGATATACCCGGATGCTAATTTCTACCCTTAATACGTGTTTAATTATAAATGTATATATATATCTATATTGTTGATGTTGACATATCTCCATTTATACATGCCATAGCTAATCGTCATCAAGATCGTCGGGGATAAGATCTTACATCTTTTGATCTGCATGGATGGTTTTCTTAACTAGCTAGGGTAATACGTACGGAGATATATATATATATATATATACATATGCACATATCTCTCTTTATTTTTCAATCAACCAATGTTGAACGTTAATAATGTAATGCAAATATATTAGATGAATGATTGATAAAAAAGTTTCCCATTTCCCACGGAATAAGACAACTTTAGTTGGAGTGTGCTACGTACCTTCCATGTATAATCGATGTCAACGAAGACTTGACTTGCATTTAATTCTACCAAAGTCAATATATATGTGAAAGAGATCAGACATGAACCTAAACGCAGAGATTTAGCAATCTGACAAAAATGTAATTATCTAGATTTCGTTCTATTTTGGAACGACTCCAAAATAGTTTAAATAATTAAAATTTGCAATGTCTGTCTCAGCAATTTATCAGCATATACATGTATATATATATATATATATATATGGGAAGAAAACTACTATATTACTTGTCAAAGCAAGGTAGATCTAATCATCTTATATACATAAATAAAGAAATAAAAGTTTATGAACAGAGGTCAAAGGAAATGATAGCCCAAACGCGCATTTTCCCCTTGTCTTTGTCACGAAACAATTGAAAGAATGCCAGCATTTTTGTTGATTGATGAGGGTGATCACATTGAAAGAAATGGTGTTATAATTTGTCAATATAAATAAGCATAGCGTTTACAACGAAAAAGATGCTTTCAATTTCCTCCTAGTTAGTATTCAGAAGCATCTTAAAACTGACAAAAAATAAAAGAAGAGTTAATTAAACAAGTTGGAGAATAAAAACAAAAGACGATAGAAACTAATACATCATATAACGTTAGCCAAACTTAATTTCCTGCCATAGATTATTTCTTCGTAAAGCAACCAAGGAGATCAACTAGTTTCTTCCACCTTGGACGTACGTATACTTAATTTCTTCTCATTATAACTAACCTGAAAAATAGCAGAGCATTAAATCAAGCAATGGCTTCATCAGGAATAATGGAAATTTCGATTCAACGTCTGCTAGTGTCACGTTTGTAGACTCGTAGTATTGGTGTGTCTTGATCAAAATTCTAGTTAGTTGGAAATGAGGGATTCGTAAGTCTTCCATATATAACTTTTCTATTGGAAAATGATAAGCTGTCTTCTCATCTTGTTGACATCAAGCTGGACAAAAATGGCACAAAGTCCTGACAAAGGACAAAGGTTGCTCGCAATTTTGGAAAATTTTAAACAAGTCATCCAAAAAGAAACCCCTTAATTAAAAGTCTACCAATCAACAAATTTCATGTCTGTAAAATTAAAATTAATGTATAGTTAGTTACCAAACTTATTGAGTAGTTATTT
Organism: Piper betle; assembly: GCA_033002965.1. Taxonomy (NCBI): domain Eukaryota; kingdom Viridiplantae; phylum Streptophyta; class Magnoliopsida; order Piperales; family Piperaceae; genus Piper; species Piper betle. Next base: position 28,324 of record JAURVB010003561.1, read on the forward strand.
CCTGCATGTCCATGTAGTTTATTTGATTAGTGGGCTTCTAAGAGGCTTTTTGGATAGTTTCTTAAAATTGTTCTCTTTTCACAGTGGATGTACATGTATATATGCTATCTAGCCAAGATCTAATACTCTTGTATAAATAGTATGTGATTACATTGTAAGAGATAAAAGGTCGCTTTGAGTTGTTGATCGATTACAATGTAGTCACAAATTCACAGTATATATACATTTACATTTATACGGAAATGGTATCGATCTTCCAATCTAGAGTGGTGCAGGTTAACATTAACAACTTCCCCTGTTATAGTTTTCTTTATTATTATTATTATTTCTATAACTCTCCCTTCTTATAATTAGGCCTATACTTTTGATGTAAAGAATTACCTTTTTTGTAAGAGCCATATTTATATATATACATCATGAACTTCAACTCATATAGCTTATATCAGCTACACTTTTTATTTGGAGAAAATTAATAGGTCTCACTACTCAAAAATTTTTGTATATGAATATAAAAATAAATAATATTAAGGGTATTTATAAACTTTCAATTCAATTTTATGCTTTTAACCTCTTCATCTTACTTATCAAAGAAATTTTAAAATAATTTTAAAGTAATGCATTTTAAAAATAAAAAATAAAAGTAGGTCATATTGATGTAAAAAATATATAAAATCCATACATATAAACTTCATTATATGGAACCTAATAAACATATTCAAATTAGATGCGTGCAAGCTATATGAGGTGTAACTTACCTTAAAATTTCCATTTTTGCATTAATCACTAGTCACTAAGACGACATGAAAATTTTAAAATATATATGTGTGTGTGGAAAGTGCCAACTAATTATAACGAGAGCTAAATTAGTAAGGGGTTGAATTAGATGTAGCGAATTCGGGTTTTGGATCAAAATTGAAGTAGTCAAAATATATATATTAGACCAACTGCACGTAATCTGCTCTTATTAATAAAAGAATAACTTAATGTTGGCTGGAAATTAAAAGTAGTAGAATCAGCCAATCAAAATATAAAGAAAATAAAATAAAATAAATTATAATTGGTGTATATCTTTAAAGTTAGAATCTATCACTAAGTTATTATGTGATTATCATTTAAGATAAGATAAAAATGAGAATTTATCTATAAAATTAGAATGTATCTCTAAAATCTCTCATTATTTAAAAAAAATAAAAAATAAAAAATATTTTTAAAATTATAATCTATCTCTAATATATGCCACACATCGCGTGGCATCATGCCTAGTTTATTTCTCTTGTAAACCAAATTAAGGATCAGTACTAGATATAGCTTGTGATTATAAGTGACATTAATATTGAATTTTTGAAACGTTGATCTCAACAATCTTTGTTCACAAACATCTAACTAGGTGTATATGTCGACTAGCAAAAGACAAGAATAATATATTATTTGTGCCGGCTACTTATTTGTAACAAGTACCTATACATCGAAGTATGCATCTGAATTAACCGATATAAAAACATGAAAAATTGTATATTCTGAGTTTAATAGTAACGCCAGCTGATAATTGATCAATCCATCTCTTAAGCACAAAACAAGGCGTTCATATGTAAACTGAATGTTCATGACCACAAAAAGATGTAGCACATATGTGCAGAAAATCACTAGTAGCGGCACCCAAATAAAGAGGAAGGATCAAGGGCAAACTCCACAACAGCACCAAGCTCATCCCAATTTTCGTTTCCGTGAAAAATGGTACCAGCAAATGCATTTGGGAAGTTTGAACAATGTGAACTTGTTAAGGAAGCTTGTACTGGTGACTGGTTCTTAGTACGAACATGATTGATATCGGCCGGTTTTTCTTGGTTGCAGTACTCCATGTAATTGGAATCTTGAAATTGACCATCTGCACATCCATCTGTAATTTCATGAACAGAGTCTGAGCTGTAAGACGTTATAGAACTTGCATCGTGAGTATTAGGGTTCCTCTTCGTCTTGAACAATGATGGGTCGTCGCTCAGATCAGGCTCATATTTTCTGTATGAAACTGCTCTCTTTAATATTCGGCATATCGTCCATACTTCCTGAATACGATAAAAAAGTACAAAATTTATCAGGAGATACATTATATATATAATAAAACAATATTATAAGTTTACAGTCTTCCACCCGTCTTAAATGATCAATAAATCAAAATTCATTTTCAAATAAATTCAATGAACTAATTAAACCAAGTTGAATTGTGCAAGTTATAAATTAATAATTTTAAATTAAATTAATTCCATTTTGGTTCAGAATAATTCTTAAGACTCAAAGTCAAACATTCAAGCTCCAAGAGTTATTCTTAAATACAATATTATATCATATACTCCGAGTTACTTTCAGAGCTAATTCACAAAAATATCTAAAGTATCCGCCTATTAAATTTAAGGTTATTTATAAATCATGATAACTACATCAATATAACTTATAGAAAAAATACAATTCATGTCCAATGTAAATTAAAAGATATAATTAACTTAAATTTTTAACAATTTATAATAAACTAATTTTTAGCATGGAATTTATGATTGAGTCACTTTGGAGTCGACTCCAATTCGAGTCTATATTATATATCATAATCAGTGGAATTAATGCACATCATCAACATAAAATGGTATTAATTTATCCTCAAATTAAAAATGAATGGTTAATTAATATGTGGAAACTATATATATATATATATATATATATATATATATATAACATAATAATGTAGTTAATTACCGCTTCTTGGGAGTGCTTGGGAATAGTATTAGCATTCTTTCCTCTGCCAGCCAGATCAGTAGGAAGGCGAAACTCATGCATCATCCAATCGGTCTTGGTGCCTTTTCCTGCGCTACCTCTGTAATAAACAAGGGATTTCTTAAGACCAATACAATTTTCATTGCTTCTTCCTCCTTGCAGTGAGTAGATGGATCTGTCTATGCCAGTAGCTTTCCAAAATCCATGGCCTGTCACCCTATTTGGTCTTTTACTGTTTTTGTACTTTCTTCCTCTTAAGCAATAGAAATACCATTCGTTGTCTCCAACATTACCTACTCCTGTAAATTAGGAAAAACAATTAATAAGCTTTTTTTAAAAATTTTTTTAAGAAGCTGGTCAATTAGATATTTTAATCAAATCATCAATGGCGTACCCACTTTGTTAATTAGACGTATGCAGTAGCATCTATATACATATAAACACGAGCTTGCGCACACGCAACTTTATCTTAGAGCGCGATTAGGGTTTACATAAATAGGCATAAGTGTTTGATTATAACCTAGCTAGAAGTTTGATTTTATTCAAGCCAACTCAGAGTACTATCAATTGATGTGGCCTCCAAATGTAGGAGCAAGAAAGGAAAATTAAATTTCGGATTGATCTTGTCTCACCAATAATTTAAATATATGTGAAGTAATTAATCCTTCATGCAGCTTATGAGATGATGATAGTTTGAGATAGCTGCAAAAGAATTAAGTAATTAATATCAACGTAACTTCCTGCTTGATTTAGTGCATGAAATTTATATTTAGTACATGAGATATATATACCTTGAAGCTGTATGACAATATAACTTCATGCTACCGGCATATATATATATTTGCAACAAATATGGTGTTTCAATATTCTTAAGATAGAAGCATGGTTGAAGTACAGATTTAATTATTGATCAAGTAAATAGATATTGTGTTAGTAATATTCATATATATTCAAAAAATAAAAAATAAAAGCATGAATTTATGGGTTTTATTTTAAAAAGGAATATCTGCTTGAAACATGCATCAGTTAATAATAGCATATGATGAGGTATAATTATTCCTGTTTTCTTCTCCTTCTCAATGAAAAATTTAAGAAATTTATTACGAGAGTACGTATAACGTCAACAATATATACCAGAACAAAAATCTTGCTAAAAATTGGAATACAGATTACTCACTCGGAAGATCCCAAGGATCGTATTTATAGATGTCGATCTGTTTGATGAGTTCAATGGGGAGAGGCTTGTTCTCCACCTTCCGTTTGAGATAAAACCCAACTAGTTCTTCATCCGTTGGATGAAATCGAAACCCAGGAAGATCATCATAATATCCTCCAGCTTCCTCATGATCATCAACCTTGAACTTTGATCCATTCATCACCTCTGGCTTCTTCTCTTCCATATAATCAACCATCTCCTTCAATTCTTCCATCTCTTCTTCTCTATTAATTTGTCCCTCTCTAATTCGTTAACCTGTGTCCTGGGAGCATGGTTTCCCGGCTTATAAATGTGAAGGTGCAAGATTTGATGAGTCAAGTCATGAGAGCCAGCCAATTTTTCAACAGAAGTAAGGAACTAATTATGGGATTATTAGTTGCCCAGAAGGTGGCAAATATCATTTCCGGCCGATAAAATTAAAAAGAAAAGAAAAATTAACATCGAAATCTGGAAGACCTTGTGTGCAAATTAATAGTTAGTATGTTATAATTGCTTATAAAAAGTAAAAAAAAGTAAAAGGAATAGCCTTAAGACAAGAATAACTTGTTGAAAGAATTGGTTTAGAGTGGAAAAAGTGGGTTGGGCTTGGTATTTAGTAGAACAGTTTGGTCTTTGACTCACTATGCCAATCTTGACTTCTAGCTGATATTTTCATAGTCCGCTCCCAATTAATTACCCAGCTTCTAATACATGATGATTATTGTTTTAATGCTCTTTTATGTTATTATGATCAGCTCCTAATTAATCTGTACAGACCGATGCTTTTTGTGCTATATTATACATTGATCGGTGGTGAGATCATTAGATCAGTACTATAGAGCTCTTAATGGAGACGTCCAACCATGTATTTGAGGTTGAATGGTAATTTGCTGTGAGGCTTTTACACTTTTAAGTAAATCACCTATTAATTATCCTTACGATAGTTTTGTTATTTCAAAAAATGGTAGCTTGTAGAACACAATAAATACACAGAGAGTTCTAGCAATTAGGCCTCCTAACAATTATCAGTCGTAGGTAGATATTACTGCTTTCATGCAATTAGGGATCCTAGCAATAATAATTTTTTTGGTATATGATCTGATGATCCTCCACCTTGTCCACATATATTTAACAAAACCATGACCAGGTGTAGGGAGCGTCCAAGTCTTACTTTTAATTATCTCACCAAACTAAACAGGCCACCTCTGTTTTTTACCCCCTCAAAAAAAAAAAAACAACAAAAGGATATAGAAAAAATACTTAGTATTTGTGATAATTGATATTCTATATGTACCATATATATTGTCTGCTGCTTCACTTAAATAGTCAGCTAGTTATCATTTTGAACATAGATAAGAATATGTACGCATATCCGTCCATGTATTAGTTGTACTTGTAGGGGCATGTAAATGGTTATCCGATTTATTGATTTACCAATCATTCTGAACTAAATAAAATAAAAATATTAAAAAATTATTTACGACATAGTAAAAATGGCAAAGAAATTCCATTAATTTTACTAAACTATATTTGATGGTGGTAAAAGGTTTATCGTAATTGATTTACAAATTTAATGGAATATTATTTAATTATTTTATATGTAAGTATAAAGCTCATTTTTCCATTAATATTAATCTTAAAATTTTTAATTGTCAAAGTATCACTTTGATGAGTTTACATAATTTAAATTATATATTTATTAATTTTTAATAGTAGGTTACTATAGTTTGGATAGTCGGAAAATTTTTCATTTTGTGAGTGTGGGAAAGTAGTATTTAGTTAAAGCATTTTATATTTAATATTATTGAGTTTATGATGTATAAAGTGATGAAAATTTAATTACATATTAACTGTTTAACCAATGGCAACATGGTAAAAACTTGATTATGGTAAAACTATATATATAAACTTAGTTAATAGCTTGATTACAGTAAAAGTTCATAAAATTGTAAATGCTATCAACCGAATCGAGCCATTAAGAGACCTACTTGTAGTTGTTTTTAATCAGGATCGATACATATACAATATGCATGTTAGATTTTTCAGAAGAAAAGTTTACTAATCCTGAATGAAGGATTTATGTAATTAAGACATACATGCATGCTAATCTGAAATGTATTGATTTTTTATCCGCACTGCAGGTGTGATATATATATATATATATATATATATATATATATATATATATATATATATAAACGTATAATGGTGAACATTATATTACATATATGTAAATTAAGATCTGGTTATTCTTATCATAATTTACTTTTTTTGGCCTTCTACCTAACATTGAAGCTTTCGGCAGAGTAATTAATTTATAAAATTAACCTGGGTTGCTGGGTGGACGAAGTCTGTCGATCCATATAAATCATATTAAGAAACAATATAAATTTGCTGTAGTTCAAGGAAATGAAACATTGAAAGTTTGAACTTTGAACTACCAAGTAAAATGATGATAGAGAGAGAGAGAGATTGTGCATATCCAGTTATGAGTTGCTAATTGTCAAGGACTAATTTGATCATTCCAAACATCATAAATGAAGATTCAACGAGTACAAATAAAATATTATGATCATATATATATAGGCTCTTTCAGAATATTTGAGGGTATTTAATGACAAATTAAGCCCCCGCTCAAAGACTCTAAACCATTTCAAGGTCAACAGCGTGAGAAAAAAGAGGCTGAGGACGGCAATCATCGATCGCGACAAGTAAGAAAATCAAGAAGAGAGTCTGGGCTATTTGTCTCATATTCTTGCTAAATATCACCATCCCAAGCAGATCTACTTAATTCTTTTTTATTTATTTATTTTTTCCCAGTCAATTGGTAGTTGTACTGCAAGTGCAATGCTTGAGGCTTCTTCTTAGTAATAGGGCCGTTGAGTGTTACCTGTCATAGAATTTTCATGAATATTATTGGATGACAAGCCGCATGACGCGTTCTATTCAAGCGCTTCAGATATTATCTCTAGTTTTTAGCAAAAGTTTACCCATGATTATTTTTTATTGGGTGATTAATTAATTATAATAGGGTGCTTCCAGGAATTGGTTGTGGAGTTATTTAATTTATTCTTAAATGGTTTAAATAGATCTAATTTGATGTTGGCAAGCTTTGGATTGATTCTGGGTACGTATCATTTAGATTTCTTAACCTACAATCTTTTGGTGGTCTACATCATGTTTTGTTTTAATTCCCACTTCTTGACTAGGTCTTATAGAAGTTTCCTCTTTCGTGTGGACACGTCAAAGACTGATCAACAATGGCGATTTGGGAGAGATAGGTAGCCATACTTAAATTACATTCGAAAATTAATTCATTGTTAATTCGGAAGGTTGTAATTCTTTTCGTTTTTCATACGTTTCCATAGACTGACAATAGAACTCCACCAAGATAATGCGCACCAACGTTAATCGGAGTACGAATAAATAACGGGGGACTTGTGCTGCATATTAACGTTGTCAATTTGGAAACCAACGATCTAGTAATTATATATATATATATATATATTATTGAAACATGGCTATATATGCTGCATGCCAGCTCAACTTGTACTCATGGTATTAGCTCGTAAGAATATATATTTCTCATGCCAAGAACCTTTATCAATTGATCATAATTTGATTTATTCTAAATTTCTAATATGGCCATAGTTCAAGCGGTTCTAGCATGTATAATGAAGTGGATATCTTCATGGCCATCTGCATGATATAACTAAACAATTCAAGCCAATCTTAATATTACGCATCACATTTCATTGACACAGATATTGAACATATAGGATTTGTAAGAAATTAAATAATGTTCAAGGGAATCTCCGGTGTATTAGACATTAACCCATACTGGATGCAGGCAGCTGGCCGAGTCATGAAATGGAGATGGTCTTCAATATATATATATATATATATATCTATATGAAGATGAAAATATATAATATATGTTTAGTCAAACGACTTTGCAAAAGACTTCAAACATATTTTTAAGACCAGAGACAAGCAAGATGATCCGATTTTTGAGGAAAGTGTTGTTGTTTTCTGTTTGGAATTAGTATTTGTGGTTGAAAGCCTGCAGGTGACTACACCTGAGACTCTTTTTTTATAAAAAAAGAGTATCTAGAAGCTGCTTACATATATATATATGCACTATGTAGCGTTGTTAGACCCTGCAACAAATGTGTGGACAAAAGTTGGACGGAAAAAAGAAGTTTTGAAAGGTGTTAAGTATTAAACTTTTCAAGTCATTCTAGCTAAATAACAATTTATTTATCCTTCGAGCTTCGGCCGTCTGTTATGGACACCCTCCATTTGTCCTTCTCAACTCTCAAGTTCGATATTCCTTGCCAAAATTATGCTTTAAAACCTCTTATTTTTTGCATTATTGGCCATTGGGAGTACGTACTTATAACACACTCATTGTCTTTGAATGTGTGAGTCAGTTTGTGTAATTGGAACGAGCCAACCCGACACCCTTGGCAATCTTTTACTTCGATGTACACACTGACATTTTTGAATCAGTTGTATATAGGTAATCAAGGAAAGATATCGGCACCATGGTCGATGCTTCTACTTAAGTATCATACCCTGATATATCGTTGAACTCTTCTAGCTGATCGATATACGAGATTATTAAAAATGAAGTTCACTCCATAGAAGGATTATATATATAGAATATACTCACCCTCATATATAAATTAATGCGGTGCCATCGCCATTAACGTCGGCCAGAAAGAGCATTACAACATTTGGTTACGAGCATTGAGCAATGAGCACAAAGCCAAAATCACCATGATCATGGTATATAAGTTCTTCAGGTTATTCGGCTTGATAGAAGATGCTATTTTCGGAATTTGCGTACAACCGCATGCATTGACTAGCAAATTGGTACATTCAAGTCCATACGTCCTTAATCTTACCTATGGCCTCCAGTCTTACAAATGGTTTCTTCAAGGGAAAATAGATATCTCACAGATTGTTTATTTTTTAGCTCTTACCAACAATTATACCAATCATATACCCTGAGCCATGATCAAGGCCCTCGAAGCCATGGAAGGCTAGCCAGTACTTAAGTACAGCCAGCTAGATTTGAAATCAGTGAACTTCATAATTGATGTCTTCGTGTTGTAGGCTTCCCTTGTTTTATGGATGTAAACAAGTCAAGCATGTTTATAAATATTTTATATTTGGTTCGATTCGGTTTAAACTCGTGCTCGTTAATTTTGTGCTCAAAAAAATACTCGGCTCAAAATAAATAGCTCGTTGAACAATGAACAGAGCTTGAGCTAATAAGTGTTTGCCTCGGTTCAGCTTGGCTTAAAACTTAAGCTCAATGTGTTCAAATTCGAAAAAAATACTCTACTCGACTCTGTTTGTCAATACTATTGAGGTCACATTGAACTTATATAATGTTGAAAAGAAAATTTGATCTTATATAAGTCGAGCACGAGACAAGCACAAATATTCGTTCGGTTTAAAAAATATAGCGAGCTGAACACAAGCCAAAGCCAAATACCATGAATTTTGGACGAGCTCAGCTTGACCTATAATATATCAAAGCTCGTCAAACATTTAAATAAGCTCAAACATATTTGCTAAAAATCAAGTCGAATTCAAAAACATCTTTATTCGACTCGGCTCGTTTACGGTCCCCTACCCTATTTCCTCTACATCATCGAGCTTACGCTCATTAATTATAATTGGATTTTGGTCACTCGTATAGACACTCTTCCCGAGCCTACTAAACACAAAGCCCACTACATTTGAGTCATTAACCCATTACAACAAAGCACATTATCTTCCTAATATCAACTGACTAAAATCTCATCAATCTCTCCTTTATATATATATATATATATATATATATATATATATATATATATATATATATATATATATATATATATGTCATCAATCTTCTCAAAGCATTTGCACGTCTTGTTTTCTAACGACGTGCTTTCCTCTTGAACTCATGCTCATATACATGAAAATAACATGTGTTTACTTATCAGTTTCTAACCACATATACTCTTATTAATGGAGGGAAAATTCAATACTGAGATTAAAAGAAGGAGAATCAGCGAATTAAAATAGAACAAAATAAAATAAATAATAATTAGTGTATATTTTTAAAATTAGAATATATTTTTAAGTTATTATTGATTATCATTTAAAATGAGATAAGAAATGAGAATTTATCAACAAAATCATAATTTATTTCTCAAATATATTTAATTATCGTCTAAATCATTATTAAATAAGAAAAAAATGAAAATCTATTTTGAAAATTAGAATTTATATTTAATATATCTTGTGCATTGCGCGGTATCATACCTAATATATATTAAAGAGCCGAGAGTTATTATCTGATTTATTATGATTGTAGAAGGCCACGTTAGTGAGTTAAAATATAAACTACTAGTGTCTTTATATTACAGTTGTCTCCCTCCCCCTTGAGCTTCGAGACCCAACTTTGGAGGATTTGCATCCTTTATTCTTCAACATTCTTCGCATCTGATCTTGGCCTCTCTGACTCTCTCCCATGTTATATCTTTTTTGTTCAAAGACGTTTGTGTTGTTTAAAGTCGGGTAAACGTGTTTCTTTCGCTGCTGCTGTTTTTTTTTTTTAGCACCAAAATTCCGCTCAATTGATTGGAAGGGGGTTATAATGGTTAATAATATCGTTAATTAAAAGGTATAACGAGAGATGCTTTCTTTGATGGGGATAACGCAAGTATGAAGTGTTTTTGAATTTATTATGGCTTGACTGCATCTTCGATCTTTATTTTCTATATATAATAAGAGAACAATTTTTTACAAGTGCCACTTTTAATGAGGGATTAGCAAATGACACAATGTGATTGGTTATAATAATAAAAAAACTTTTAAAAAATAATGTTAAAGCTCATTAAGATATTTTGTAATTTTTATAAAATACAATCTAATATTATCTAATCTTTCAGAATCTTTTCCAAATCCTATTAATTAATATTATTATTTTCGGAATTATTTAATCAAATAAATTATAAACATGATAAAGATGGAAAAATTAATCTTTTAGATCTTTACAAAACCTTATTAATATTATTATTTTCGGACTTTTAATTAATTAAATTAGAAATGTGATACAGATGAAAAAAACAGAATCATTTGATTACATATATTACAAACATGATCTAATTCTTATTAATGAGATTATTTTTGGAATTATTTTATTAATTAAATTAAAAACATGATAAAAATGGAAAATCTTGATAAACAAACAAATGACTTAATATCATTCGTTCATGTAATAAGAAAATCTTTAACAAATAATTCCAAACTCTTTTAATATCATTTGCTTTAAGTAATTTAAGAAAATTTATCAATCTGTGGGACTATAATTAAATTTATCATTATATTCGTTCAGATATCACTTAAATGAACTTGTTGCATTCTTTAATATATTTTCGTTTACCTCTTGTGTCTTGATAGATGCTGAAGAAAGCTTTTTATTTGTTCTCTATACATTCCAATCTTGCAGCGTCTCTTCATTTTAGATCCATCACAACCTTCACCACTTGGGCTCATCGCTGTTTTTGGAGACTATTTTGGTAACCATGGTTCGAAGCTAACACATAGATATTTAAAAGGTATTGCCATAAATATATAAAAATGAAATTAGAAAAACATTGTGCTTACTCTTCGAGGCCTCCTTAGGGTGTATGTTAGTGTGTTTTTCTTGGTTTTAGCTGTGTTTTACCCGCTCAACGTCTGACGGTTCAAAGTTGGAAGTGTTGGTCAAGACATTCCAGCCACTCAGCATGGCGTCCATTGCCGAAATCAACTCCAAAACTTACTACTAAGGCAATAGACGACATAATAATAATCACCTGGAATATATTGACCAAAGACTTCCAACTTTGCGTACCCTGAGCATCTTGAGAGGGCGGGCAAAAACAACCAAGCCCAAGGTATGGGAAACCTACAAGCAACCCAGCGAGGCCTTAATGAGGAAGCGATGTGTTGTCTCCCTTGCTTGACAGACGACTATATATATAAGCCTCTGGTGCTGTCTCCCTTGCTTCGGCCTCCTCTTCGGTGACTTCAAGCATACGATGCATTGTCACACCACTTCTCAAATTCAATCCGACTTCATCCTTAATTATATTATTACAAAATTTATGAACATCATTTCTTAGTCTCTTAAATGCTTGTGTTAAAATGTTTGCACTTAGATCCATTTATGTTATGCTACATATTGCATGTGCCATTGGGCATACGTAATAACGGCCTTAATTTTAGTTTATCTTCATCTCAACTCATTCTTTACAAATTACAAATTAAAATCCCGCCTCGCTCTTAATCTACTCAATAAAAATGTGTAACGTATCATACTTTTATGGACGATTTGAAAAAGAAATTATATGAGGACCCAGAGAGTTGCATGTGAAGTTACGTGCGTATTGATTAAGTTAAATGGTATATACATGAAATATGCATCTAAGATGTTAGATGTGCGAGGTTGATGGAACACTTAAATTCCTTCCGTTCCCCTCTCACTCAATGAAGTGCAAGGTTCTGCGCTCAGTTCTCCCTCAAGTTTGTTAATATTGACAAATGAACAAAGCCGGGAAGGCTTTGTCGGCTACGTCAAATGTGGGTAACAGTAACACTTGCAACAACAAATAGTGAGGTAGACACAAATAAGAACCGGACTGCCACAGCCAAATTTTCATCCCTTCCATTTCACTCTTTTAATGATTCAATCGACTGGTATTCAACCAACCCATGGTACCACTGATGAGGGTGTTAGTATTACATCAAGCAATGTTGGCAACAAAAGACTATTCATTTTCTTGCCTCCGATATTTTTCTCAAGTTGAACTGTTATTAATTTTCTTCTACCATATTTCTTCACATCAAGTGATTTTTTGAGTTATGCTATTTTATTTTTCTCATGTTGTCATCTTTGAACAAGGATTTCCCCCCCTTTTTTGGGTTTTTTAAACAAGCATTGAATCTGAATTTGGGACTCTTCTTTGACCAACTTGAAGCCTTGGATAAGCATTCTTGTTTTGCCCTTCAACTTCACCGTGAGCAACAGTCCATTCCATACTTCAGTAGAATACCAAACAAGATTTTCCCCTGCAATCATAATAAGCATTGACATTGGTAACAGAAATAACACAAATACAGAGCACTAACAGTTTCCAGCGTTCAAAGCTAAGTATACTGCTATTACCGTTTGGAAAAGTCATTAATACATGCTTTCGCCAATACTAAATATTAACAGTGAGAGTCGTTTTACTTATTATCTTCAACCAAAATCAACTCTAGATTTTGCTGAAATAAATAGTAAATTATGTAGTGACCTGGAACCGCCTGTATGAGGCTAGGGTGGCCAAAGGTTCCCTTGATTTTTGTAACTCATCGGACTGGAAGTCAATATTTATCATCTGACACCGATTACATCCACCCAATGACTACCAAAAAGAAGAAATTGATTAAGAGCCCGTTAGTAATCAGAGAAAAGACCGTATCTTCAAAGTAAAGCACTTGAATTTATTCTTCCGTGGCCCAAGTGGTTAATGTAGACGGGCTGAAAATGTCAAAATGCATCTCTAATTTGATTGTTCTTTTAATTGTCAAACAAATAAAAATGACAACATTACACCAATGCGAAGAATCTACCAATGGTTTGACAATACCTTCACCAATGCTGTGTGATCAATGAATATTTTATAGAACAAATACTTGATGGCATCTTATAATCAAACGAATCAATGAAGAACAAAAAATTTCTAAACCCTACAAATGCTATAACAATATTTGCAACCAAAGGATGAAGATACTGATCATAATAAAGCATTTTTAACTTATTTTAGGCATATAAATATATTTGATCCAAATTTAGAACTAACTAAAAGATTTAAACGTACAGTGAACAACACATCTCCGATGGTAATACTTTTCCAAGTGTCTTCTTCATATGGGTGCTGGCCTGATATGATTAAATTTGGACAAAACCTCGACGGAGAAACCTTTCCTAGCTTGTTCCTTCCATCTTTGTCTGCCATTTAAAACACAAGGCTCTAATGTTTATACACTTGATAACTTAAACCAATAATCAATGCATACATGAATATTAAACTATATTAATAAAACAATCAAAGTTCATTATAAAGGTTATTTGCTCATTAATCCACTAGAAGCCTCGTCTAGGGGTTAGAAGAAACTGATCTTACTTAATTGAACATTGGAAGTATCAACCAAAACAAATATTTTTAATTTAACCTATAACTGTTTTGGCTGTGGGATAGGAGCCCCTTACTTAAGTGATGCAGGAGCATATTCATTAATTAGAAAATATATTTTATGTTTAGTTTTCTTTTGCAAAAAGGCGCAATATTGCCTTCTTTTGTATTTCTTTTACTACAAGTTTAGAGTTTTCTTTATTTAGGGATTACCTTGTTTAGGATTTCTTCTCTAGGAAGCTAGTGCTCTAATTAGGCTATTAGTAATATTATACTCTAATTAGGCTATTAGTAATATTATAAATATAAGATACATTGACCGATTTAAGGAAGGTTTTGATGAATTTAATTGAGTTTTGTAATTGGTTATCTCCCCCACTGATTTGTTTGCTTATTGATTCTCATCTTGCATCATTGATTCTCTCCTCTTAATTTGTTTCTATTAACTTAGCCCTCCAAAATTAAGGCTTAAAAGGTTTTGGCGATAAACCTAAAGCATAGCCCTACATTGTAAAAGAAGAAATAAAATTTTACATATTTTGTGCTTGAACTTAGCTTGCAACAAAGGTCAGAAACACTTACTTCAGAAATCAGCAAGATCTGAGCTTCGTTAACAAAAGTTAATTTGCTGTTATCTCTACACATTGATCTGCCATTACTAGTTGAACACCGAGATCTTGAACTCAAACACCTGTATAAGGTACAAGGATGGGCAACTGCTCTAGTGAACCATTGGTTGACTTCGTCGTCATAACCCAGCACTTCGTATCTGTTTACGAACAAATTAATACTACTCTATTCCAAATATTATATTATACGTAAAAAAAACATAATGTTTCACCTTTGACCGTACATCTCAACTTCTTCCTTCAAACAAGATGAGGATTCACCAACAAGGATCTGCAGTGGCTCCACACAAAGGGGTGACTCTACAAACAATGTTCTTCGAATGAGAACAATCGAGGTACTAATAAGAGACATTTTGGGAGGCTGTGATGTGAAAATATGAACAAATAATAATCAACCACGCAAATTTTCAGAGAACATTCAATCCACAAAATGAACAAATATAGAGCAAAATTATATGTTTAAACTTCACTGATCATGCTGTCAAATGCTTTAGAACAAAGGACAAATAAATAAAAACATTTGATAATAGAAAAAATCTTTATACCTTCTTCTGGGTCAGGATTTCACCACTATTAGTTCTAAGCATCCATTCTCTATCATGCAATAACCCTGTGGGGCAAAATTTGTACCAGCAATGCTCTCATACTAGAATATAGTGACAATCTAAAAGTAAAACTCCAACAAAGCATAAAAGTACAACCGCTGCCACTAAGAGGCCAATTATACACATTAAATCCTCCTCATGATTTAATAGGATATATAATAATAGATTTGAGAAAAGCACCATCTACAAGAATGGGTCCATTCTCCAACCCTGCAAGTTGTAGAACCATTGGACTTAGCTCTTTCTAAGGTATATTACAATATAGACAGAAAGAAGAACTCAGTTAAGGAAAGAGGACTGACAAAGAAAAAGGTACGACAAGGAAAATGACCTTTTATTTCTAAATAGGAACCCATCCTTTACTGAATCACTGAACACAAACGTGTTTCTGACAAAATCAATGAATTTCTGCACATTATGTAGCATATGAATATTTAACTGTAACCTAGGCAGAACTGATATTCAAAAGGAGAGATATCCCAAATATTGTTTAAGGGAGGGAAATGGACATAAACATTCTCTCGCCAAAAGACAACAACATAACATGTGTAACATCTAAACTCCTAAAAAGCCCATATTATGATGATGATCATGACGAACCATCAGTAATACACTCCATTTAACAAGTGGTGACTTTCCTCAAACATCTAAAAATAACACACAGTATTTGTACTCAGATTAATCAGCTATAATTTTTCTGACTCTAGTCTTCATATTCTCACACATTTCTCAAACTAAAAAACAGAATTTGATTCAATGATTCATTTTAGCGCGAAAAAAATAAGAATAACCAATGTCTATTAATCTAACTCAACACCCAGTAATAAATGAAAAAACAACCAGCATACTTTCAGATTTCAACACTCACAATCATTTTTTAAATAGATTGCCTTTTATTAAGGAAACAAAGTACCTAAAGGCACTCAACCTTAGCATCCTCAAAATTCGACATATATCTGAAGGATACTCTAACTGCCCCAGTTGGCTTCCCATGCAAGATATCATTGTCGTCCCAGCAAACATGACCAGCCTGCCAACAGAAATATAACATAGCAATCTTTTGATTTCCAGTGCAAGTTTAATAACATAAATTTTTTTAGCAACCTTTCTTAAGGCCTAACAAAAGTGAACAACTAAACATATACCTCAACATTTGAAAGAAGATCAACGTGGGATAAACCAAGATATCTCGAGCATGCACCAGGATTGCAAAAGCATCCCGGCTGCTTAAAGATGACAAAAAGAAAAGTGGTCGCTATCAAAGAATCGATCAAACTTGAAATTCTTACCTCAAGTTCGCAAGAAGCTATGAAAAAAGTGGCCATACAATATCCTATATGATAATAACAATAATGTGCACGTTGATCTTCTTTAAGAACTCTTTTCACATCTGTGGCCAAAGACATAGTATGCCCAAACAAATTGGTTGCATGAGATTTGAATCAATTTAAATAAATATGCAAATTATTGGTTGGAAGATTTGCGTGGCTACAATCAAATAAATAGTTAATAATTTACAAGTTAGCTTATGAATAGAAACAGCTTAACTCAATTAGTTGATTGAATGCTGAAAGACAACACATTCAATAGCCACTTAATTCTCTAGTTCATCTGAATTTAGATCTCTAATTACATATCTATTATATATATACAAAACTAAAAGCAGTGCAATCAGAAATATGAGGACAAGATTGCCAGGTAATATCTTTTAAATGTATCATGTGAAAATTATGGATAAGTTTGTGAATGTCTCCGACTCACCACCAAGAAGAACTAAACAGAAAATTACAAACCAAAGCATTATCATTTACTTTTAGCCACATCATTGCTACCATGCCAAGCAAAATATTACCAGTGATTGATGATTATAGAATGATCCAAGTCTTTCAATTTATATTCATTTAAATAGTGAAGATACATTAAATTAAATATACTACTGATCATACCGCTCAACAGCTGATGTTGTTAATTCATTAAAAATTTTGAACCCGTGATGAATTGATGATATGCTAAGGAATGACCGAGTCCCATCCTCAAACCACTCTTCTACACCTCCTCTCCTCCTAACAAAGTCAATATCAGCTATAGATGAAGCCACCGTTCCTAAATAGCAACAGATGAATGCAGACTAAGATAAGATAGCCACTACAAGAAGTACTTTAGCAATTGACAACATGTTTAAGGATATACTAACCTCCACTGAAGTATGTTTTCCTCGGCAAGGCAGCTGCTTCTGAGTAGCATAGTACATGCCACAAACATAAAAACATTCAGTCAAGATCTTGAGAATCAAAAGAACCATACAAGACATAAGCTAGTTGATATTTTCTCTATCATTGCTACTACAACACTGATTTTTGTAAGAAAATAAATTGACTTTCACCTGTTCGGATAACAAGAGCGCCAAGCCCTGCTGGATAGCCAAATATCTGAATCATATTCAGTAAACCCTCAGTGGTTAGTATTGAGAGATATAACATAAATTAGCACTTTTTACATTCCATCATGAATAAAATACCTTATAGAACGATAAAGCCACAAAGTCAGCCTGAAACTTGGCCAGATTAGGTGGCTGAGTTCCACACCCTTTTGCTGCATCAATTAATACCATCCACCGTCTTCTGCATACCTAACAATAATAAGATTCCCAATCACCTTGACAAACTAAAAAATAAATATTTTTTTGTTATCAACAGAAGCTCCAACAAGGTCAAACCAAGTAAAAACGAAGCACGCTTACTGATATTAGGTAGGCCTTCTGAAATTTATAACTATTCTCCATGATAATTTTAACTAAGTTGGGGTTGAACCTGGAACCAGAAAAATTGCATCGGAGGGAAAAGCAAACAAATTGTAAATAAGACCTGCAGTCACCAGCTTGCATCAGCAACTCACAAAGTAGAGTTGTTGGTGAGCTGTAATAAGCCAGACCAGATTACCTAAAGGATCAGTACACTAATTTCCTATTGATGCAAACCGCCTTTGTATAGGATGTCTCTTTATTTTACAAGAAGATGAATCAAGATTAAAACCTGCATTGCCCCCATCATGCTCTTCAATATGCACAGCAACAGGTGCAGCACCGTGGTTAAGAGCATATCTAAAGTATTATAATAAAGGAAACCCGCATTGCACTAAGTCTCACAAGAAATATCATTTTACATATGAAAGCATGCCATCTCAGTGGAGAAAATAAAATGGATTTTATCCTAACATAAGCTTGATACTCTTGAATGCCTAGCACGCTGTTGTGATTTTCCATTGTGTACATGAAATGGCTTTTCTGTGGTCCATTGAAAGCACTCGCCAACCAACTTTAGGGCTGCAGTGGCTCTTGATGTAAAAATGCATTTATAATCCTTGGCTGATGCATTACAATAGTCAAGTACCCGGACAAAATTTAAATTAAAACAGAAGAATACAAAAAGTAAAACCGAAACATTAAAAACAATACGATTTAACAAAAAAATATGGTACAGATTCATCAAACCACCTAAAAATTTATAGCTAAAACTGCCAACACCAGAAAATCTAGTCATGAGATAAATTACCTTCTGCCTAGCTGCCCGAATGACCTCTGCTGTAATAGAGCTAGCGTCACTTTGGCTATCCAATACACATTCCGAAGTTAAGGAATTGAAACATATAAATAAGTCCAGGTCAAGGGTTTCCAATGTCACAAATTATCTCCAATAAGCTTCGTTTTTGTGTCACCAGCTCAACAGAAGAGGATGACATTTAATATATCATTCATATCGGAAATAAGCCAGCAATATATTTAGAAAGCGGTTTCAGAGAAAATACATTGGGATGGTGAACTCTTGACGTGGAGCAGCAATAAGAGAGAATCCTTGTAACCACTTGTATGATTTTTAGGCTCTCATTTCTTAGCACCTTGCTGGCTTGTATCGTACTTATTATTTGTCACATTATTGTTAATTTCTAGGTGGCAATTAAGTTTTACTTTCCAAGTTAATGTGAACTTATCATCAACTTCTTAGTCAAAATTTGTACTTTATTATATATCTTATATTATTACCTACACAAACTGATAAACTATGAAAATAATTTCCTACATTTCCCATACAACTTGGATAAGTATTCGAGACGTTGGCTGTCTTGTTGTGTGACTGCACCTTAGCCTAGTTTTTCCCAATATAAATAAACTGATCCAACTTCTAAATTAGTTATACTGAATGAACTTTTACTCATGCAACTAGAATATGAAGTTCCAAAAAAAAAGGATAATTGGGTTTCCATAAACGCTGCTGGTGAAGTCACTACATACGGCTTCCATCTGCATCTCCGAGTACAAAGTCGCCCCGGCATGGTCCAGATAGACAAGCTCTGAAATTTTATACACCATTGCAACAGCTATTCATTACTAGATTCATAAAATATATATATATACATAAAGAAAAAAAACTACAATTCAATCACAAAATAGAAACTTCTTAAACAAAGGAGCAGCAGCCAACCTTCCAATCGCTTGAATTCCGACTTCCTGATCTCGCCAATACTCTTCGGACCACTAGGGTAGCCATAATCATCACCAAACTGCTTCAAAAACTCTGCCTTTTCCACGTCCACGTCTCAAAAGGTTGTTGGTCGACACTTTCTTTTTTCCTTTTTCGGAAGCTTGGTCGAGACTTCGAGTCCAGTTAAAGAAGGTTTGCTGAAACGACGGTCTCGTAACAGGAAGAGGACGGCTGACGTGGACTGTGTACGGTGGGGCCCGTACTTAGTCTGGGCATTAACGTGTCAACGGTTGAGATTGTTGGTTGTGTGCCGGGCCTTTCAGCCGATGCATCTCCACCGTCCACGCTAATCGCGTAAAATATAGTGATAAATTATGACATTCTTGATTTGCGTTGGCCGGGGAATTAGCATTTAGAATAAAAAATAGCTATTTTTCCTGCATATTTATCAAGTGTAATTTGTTTGTGGTTTAAGTATTAGAGTTTTACAATTTAGTGGGAAAGAAGTCTCATCACTCTTGACAGCAAAATAAAAAATTAAAAAACCCAAAACTAAACGTTACTACAACAGAACTTATTTAGCCAGCTTGCACATGTAAATTGAATAAAATCCTAATTAACTTTTCTAATATTTAATTATAAAGTTTAATCTTTTTTTCCTTGAAAGAGTTGATGCAAGTATATTCGTCAATATTCATACGTTTTCCTCCATTTAGACTTAGAATGAGAAAGGGTAACCAAGTCATACTGACTTGCAGCTTTTCTTTTAAAAACACTGGACAAGGTTCCCGAGCAAGGCACAGAGCATTGTACAAATTAATTTATTAAAAAAATATTAAGATAAACTTTTTTATTAAATATTTTTAAGAAGGATAGAAGTTTGCTGTTATTAATTATATATTTTTGCATGTATCACATGTATTTTGAAATCTAATGCACATGAAGATGATATTATTTGTTAAAAAATTTATTTTATGATTTAATATACTCGAATTTTGTTTTAATCTTAGTTGTTTAGTCAGTTAGAAAATTTATTGTTATTTTTGGAGATTGACTGTTTATTAAAAAATTAATTTTGTAACTTTTAATCTTGATTTTGTTGTTACTTCGAAAAAATTTTATTGTTAATCAGAAGATTTGTTGTTATTTGGAAAGCCTACAATTAAGGTGTTATAAGAAACCTTCTCTACTTTAAAAGAGAACGTAGATGTTATGTTATTTCAATGGAAAAGGTCGATGTTACTTCGAAATTAAGATAATACCCTGTGGGCAAAGACATTATAACTCATCAAAATCTAAACAACTCAATGCCCTAACAAACAATATAAACTCTTGGTCATTCTTATTTTTCTTTTTGTTTCACGGGATATCTCCCAGGGGTTGTGGTATTAATCCTTAATGAGAATCGTGTGATGAAATTCGAATGTCCTTATAGATGTCAACCTTCTTTTTTATGTTTGTGCATGGGACTGATAAAGCAAGTATTATAAAGAACTGACCATTAAAAAGAAAAAAGTAAAGAGTGAATAAATTTTGGAAAAAATTAATGAATGTTGGGGCTCGGCTATTACAAAAATGAGAACTTATGAAATGGGTTATCAAACACATGATAAAACTCTTAAAATAACACCACAGGATGTTGTGTGGGAGTGTTGAGCATAATACCTGGAGCCCAGCTAAATAAAAAAACTAAACACACCTGCCAAGATTGAATCATCATCAATCATATAATCGTTTCAAACTTGGAAAACGTTAAAGATAAGCAATTCTTTATTGCAATTTGCGCACCAAGTACACTAACACAATTCAGATACAACACTTTGGAGTTTGGACCATTCGACCCAACTCATTTCTTCTGATGCATGGTAACCCCATTAGAGAGCTACCCTTCCAGATTCTACAACTGTGATAACAGACCATGGGCTCTCATTTATTTCCCATTAATCCCTTGTCTTCATCTCCGAGTAAAACCGTTCACCCACGTAGCTAATAATACTTCTGGCTAATTTCCATGAAGACCATGTGAAGCAGCAGATGAAGCACAGTCCATAGGCTGGAATCCAATCCTTCCCTGCTCCAAGTCATAGACTACCTCAATGTTTTGCTGCTGGAAGTTCCCAAACACCCCAGCTGGTCCATACTCCTCATCTTCCATGATTTGAAACAGCAAGCACTTCACTACTGTTGAGTTAACTGGCGCAGCCATGGCATAGAAGCTGTTCTCCTTGGGCAATACCAGGGTTACATTGTTGAGGAAATGAAGAGATATTGAAGGCAAGCCATCATTTATAGCAGTAGTACAGGAATTTATTGGGCAAGGAACATCGTAACAAAGATCAAACCCAGTTCTTTGCTCATGCACATTAGACCTGGGATATGACACCATTGAAGTGATCATGGCTAGCAACTGTGTGTAAAATGGGTCAGGGAGATGAGTGTAAGTTGTGCCCGAGTCAATGAGCATGCCACCATTACCTTGGTTGTCAAAAGCCCTTAAGCTTAATGGCACTTGACTAATTAGATTGCTTCCACTAATCCCTGCTACAGAAATGGCTTCCAAACCAATGTAGTAGTAGTTTCTATACATGGGGCTCTTCAACATTGGTGTGTATTGCAAGTGATCCTTGAAGGAAATGGCCAAGTCCCCCATGAGTAGAGGGCTGGAGATGTTAGGGTTGTTGGCAAACTTGAAGCTCAAGAAGCAGTGTGAGAAGCCCTTTTGAAGGAAGCCTAGTTGTGAAGGAAGAGAAAGTGGACCCTTCCCGAACCCAACAATTCCAATTGGTTCCCTGTGGGTTGAACCCACACAACCAAATCTAAAATTGGAAATGTCTCTTAGAGTATTAGGAATACTACGATTACTACTGCTACTACCATGGATCTTGAGAATGTCCCTAGTTAAGGTTCCTGTGACCACCCCACCTTCACCGTAGGTGTAAGCAAATGCCGGGCATGGTCTAGGGCAGGTACCCTTGATAAGGGTGGCCAAGGAGCAGCCAGCCACAATGCATGGATCATAGAAGTTGTCAGAGCTGTGTATATCAGTACAATGGGTACTGTTGCATAGCTCCCTGAGAGAAGTAGAAGAGCGAGATGGAGAATAGGAGGCTACCAATTTGTAGTTTCTGAAGTCATCACAATCCAGGCAATCAAAGGAGACATTACCACATGGAACCCAGGTAAGGTCACTCCCAGTGTCCATATAAACTGGGAGGACTTGAGGGGGAGTCCCCAAGTTTAGAGAAATGAGGTAGCCATCTCTGAATTCTCTAAGTGGCTCCAGCATGTCTACATCGTCTTGTGGCTTTGGTGATCCAATATGTGAATATGTTCTTGAGTGAGTGAGACCCATTACTAGAGAGTTGCCAATCTTGCCAACATGGTTTGCATGAGACTTTTGTACGAGGAGTATGAGTAGGAGAATGCGACTCAAAATGCGAATGACAGACTGCAACATGGTATTAGATACAGTGATATAGGTAGAAGGGGTGAGAGAAGGATACGTCTTAGAGGGTGGAAGCGAGTGTATATATAGGAAATTTTGGCTCAATTAATTGATTATAAAAAAGTGGTAGATGAGTTGGAGTCTTGGACTGTGTTGATGGCTGATGAAGAGAACCACTACCAGAAATATTTGCATGGACGAACTGATAGAATCGAATATTCACTTTTTTTCTTTTGTTTTTCCCGCAATACTTGGATTTATGTATTTCTGACAGTTCTAAGTGCTAAGAAAGAGTTCATCAGATGGTGGATGCCCGGTGGATAAATTGATGATAAGCATTACTTGTGCATAGGATTGCGCGTGCTTGATTTCTAAATTATGAACAAATTTGCCGGGTCCTTGTTGTTTGTACATTAAAAAAGAATGCATTCGAGAGAACTATCGCATGTTTTCTGGAATGGTATAGGCATATATATATATATGATTGTGAAAGGCGCCCACATGAGTTTGCTGACAAAGATACGTATTTTCAATCGTTTGAAGTACAATCAGAATAGCATTGTATATACATAACTGCTTGAAAGTGAACAGGCCTAAATGGTTAATAAATCTGTTTCATTTTTTAGTACTCTCCGAAGCTGTCCAACCAATAAGAATTAAACACACCTGGGATGCCAGTTCAGAGAAGAAACAGTACTTTACTATGTTCCTGATCGATAGAAGTTCATGTCAATAGCCTCCAAAGATCTGAATTAAGGCGTATGTAAAGTGTAAACAATCAGAATGGGAGGAAGTTCGTATATAGTTATCTACCATACGACTGGTCAGGCCAGGTGGTTTACCATGTTTCATCAACAGTAAAATTTTGTATCCATGCATCAATATGCACATTCGAGAGTAACTCGACGATTTCTTTATTTTCCAAGTGAGAATAGCATGCAACATCAAAAGCTATACATTCATCCTTTTCCATACTCGTTTGATTAATTTACATTCTTGGTAAGCTGAATTGAACACAGCTTCCAGATGTATTTTAACTAAACTAACTCTCAAATTGATAGAGAAGGCAGAAACAGGATTACCAGGGATAGTCAATTTTTTTTTTTTTTGGATAGAGGTCTCATCACTACCTTTATTTGTTCTTCAATCCCTCTCAGCAAGTGCCTTCTGTACTCCCTTGAAAACCCTTGCAAACCACAGAATATTCATCACTGCCAGTACTGAAGGCACCACAAACACTAAAAGATAACCAAATGCGTGCATCTTCTCGGCCTGTGCAAACAGTGGGGCGTGTAAGAAAATAGTAAGCAGTAAGCAGAGGACAAAAGAACCATCTAATAAAAAATTTTCAATGCAATTGATTTCATAATTCTACCTGATCATAGTGCATATAAACATGGTAGAACAAGTAGAAGAACAACAGAATTCTTTCAACCAATAGATTTCATAATTCTACCCGATCATAGTGCATATAAACATGGTAGAACAAGTAGAAGAACAACAAAATTCTTGCAACCTGAAGACAATTGTTTCATATGGTCAGCATTATCATTTTACAAGGACTGTTGATAGTTACATTACTCAACAAACAACAAGTAATGTGAAAGAGATGCAGAATACTTACCAGCCATGCAAGAAAGACCGTGATGCCGTTAATAACATATGCTCTAGATTTCTTCACTCCCGCCTTGCCAAGATACCTTCACCAAATCAATCAACTAAAGGGTCACACTAGCTTCACAAAATCGAGACAAAGGTCACTGACGAAATAGTTCACCCGCCATCTTAGATTGATCCCAGGCGTTGTCACCTCAGACATGAGAACCATAAATGTGTATATCTGGCCTTCCCCAGACAACATGGATAAAGGCACAGATATTACAGACAAAAGGTGGTGCAGAACCTGACATATAGCAGAAAAAACAGAGATCGAAGCATGATCACAAGCAAAAGTGTTTCAATCATAAGTTGTTACATGGGCATACTCACATACTCAAGGCCTCCAAAGAAGGGTATTGCCAAGTGATTATCGCAAGGTCGGTTAGGAAGTAACCTACAGAAACCTGTCAACCATCAAAAAGCTATTCATTACAGTGATAAAACATGATCTGTGCCTTAACCATTTCTATCATCAAATCAAAAGTTGAGAGGTGCATGCATAATTTTTTAATAGGTGCTCTTTCGTATGAAATTTTTCAAAAGTTAGAGAAGGTAGAACAACAGACCCTCAATGCAAATCTGATAAGGCTGTACTTCGAAAGTTGATCAGTTCATCAAGATGATCATCACTGAATAAGTCAGAGATAAAAACCATGTAGCAAGACATCACTGCAATGAAAATGGCACGGGCAGTTGATATACCCCTGCAGGAGTATGAACATTAATAAGAGGTTGATAAATAAGAGAAGTGATAAAAACAAATATGTTCAATGGACACTCACTGATTGTTCCATTCACTGCGTTGAAATCTGTTGAGACCCACATAGCTCTTAACATAAAATGAACTGAAGAGGTGGCTTAAATCATAGATCTGTAGAGAAGAAACAAAAAGCATTAGGGTTCAGACCAACTGAACCACTTCGATTCAAATTCATATCCTACATAACACCACATTCGTCGAAACAAAGCAGGGAAGATAATTGAGTAAGACCGAGCACCAACGCATTTTATATTATCAATGGCCTTTCTCAGAGGAGGTATATGAGTTTGACACAATTTCCTCCATGGTTTCCCATTAAAAAAACATGGGGAGACAACAAAACAAAGCATAGTAAAAGAGAAGCAGGCAATATTTAGCAGGCTATGAGGAAAAATAGGCATCAGCTGACATACAAAAAATAAATATATCTCATTCAATTACGAACGGTATACGTTGGATTTAAACCTCAAATTAGTATTTCATTTTTTCGAATGTAGTGAAAAAAGTAATTTTTTTCACAATTGATACTTGTTGGTCGGAACGAAGAAAAATGTGTGCAAAATAAAATATAAAGTAACAGGCATATCAACTGGATTTTCTACAATCTCAATCAGCAAACCTTGAACAGAGTAGATTTTACATAACAATGAAGAGAGCTAAATTCTACCATAGAATGCTTATATAAGTGCAAAAGCTTTCATGTCACAAAGTTTTTGTTCACAAAAAGTAACTAAAGAAATGCAATTGGAAGGATGAGACTTGTACCATCTTGCAGAAGAGTATGCCTCCAATAACCGAAACATAGGGGAGGAATGGATGCAATAGCAACTGGCTCCTCAACTGGGCCTCCATAATGCTGTGGTAGAATGCCCAGCCGACTGTGCTGTTGTTTTATAGAAGTGGATTGATTTGGTATGCGTCAGATTTCAAAGCTGCAACATATCATATTTATCAGATCACACTCCATAGAATGCGCCAAAAATAAATCAGAAACTATTATATGCATGATTATTCTTCAAGCAGCCAAAGGCCCAGCACATTACAGGCAGAACAAAAACAATTTATTGACGATTAGTTTCCAATTCTTCGTTTAACTATCATGGAAAATACAGCTGTGACAATCATTTTCTACCAATATCCTGTTGTAATAATTCTTTGATCATATCTATTGAGCACTCTAACTCTAACAAGTAGAGTTTGTGATCAGTCGAAGCCTCGAAACTAAATTGGATGGAAGCACCTTCAAAATTGCTCAAGATCACCTAGACCAACAATTGCAATATTCACCCGATATCCTGACCAAATAATTCCTCCCTAGCTTTGACAAATTTGTACCCCGCTCGAAATTCTGGCAGAGCAGGGTGGTTCTCTTTCCCAGTAAAATAATGCACTGCATAAGGAGCATGACCGAAAAACATTGAACAATGTTGGGAATGCCAAAAGGGCGGACGGATGAATTACATCAACAAAATGATCAAATTTATTCCAGAATCACCAAATTGTTCAAGTATCATCCCCCAATAATTCCCCAACGGCTCTGACAAATATGTAGAAAGAAAACTTATTAGAACCATTTGTTTAGCAAATTAAAACGGCAAAAGCATGAACAACGAACATATCCAGCCAATAAATCCGCGAAGACAAAACAGACATAGACAACCATCATGCATATATGCCCAGCATCAACACAAAAACCAAAAAAAAAAAAACCGAAACGTAAGACATTAACTGAAACAATCTGAAACGAGTAGCAGAATTCACATACCAAAGAAGCAGAGGAGCTATTACCTTCTCTCTTTTTCCTCTCACCAGATGAACACGCTCCTCACAGACCCACCAAGGAAAGAGACACCAAACTCTCGGGCAAACTAGAAATACAGCCACAAGAGAAGCTAGCGGCCGGTTGACGTCAACTGCTCCAACAAGAAGCCAGGCAAAGTATTTATAGGGATGGAGAGTGGGATAGAAAAGGCGGCGTGTGGCCTCATACGATACTAAACTAGATGGAGTTGCTTGGAACCGAGGATGCGGCGTGTGGCCTCAGACGATACTAAACTAGATGGAGTTGCTTGGAACCGAGGATGCGGCGTGTGGCCTCAGACGATACTAAACTAGATGGAGTTGCTTGGGAGACAAACCGTCGTCTTAAGAACGTGTATGTATATGGTTTTGTCATGGAAGAGGGGAAGGTGAGAGGAGTGCATGTATATTTCTAAAACGAGCGAGACTTGGAGACGCCAGCTGTTGCAGACGCCCATGGTCATCAACGGGAACGTGGTCAGAGGCCTAAAGGGTGTCTCCATAGGCGTCTACACAGCAGGTGTTTGCAAAAACTTTTCATCTAAAGTTATGGTTGACAATATTAGATTGGTATAATAATAGGCCTTTCTTTCGCTGACATAATCTCATTCTCATGAGGAATATAAGAGGATTGATTACTTCTGTGCTTACCCAATATTTCTCACACAACCTCAAAAAAAAACTTTGAAATGAAACAAAAATAAATAATTAATTAATCAATTAATGGCCTCCATTGCAATCGATTGCCACATGTCAGCACCTCAATCAACCCAATGCGCACATTAGAATGCATGCCCCACTTTTAAAACGACGAAATATATGGTAGCATATTTCGATATAAGCCACTCTTATTTTTCTAAAAAATTTACTTATTGAATTTTATTAATAATATATATAAACACTCACAGACACAACACAAAAAAAAATTAAAAATTAATGTGAACTACAATTCATTGACCTTTATGAGGAAAAAAATTATAAATCCAGAAAACAATAAACTTCACGCTTAATCAAATGAGGGAGCCTATTTGTTGAGCTGACAAAATTTTATAGGCGCTTTAGACTAAGAAGACAAAATTTTATGTTTCAAATGTTTGCAGAATATCTTAATTATATAAGTTTAAAAATAAACGGTATAGTAAGTTGATGAAAAACGAAGTGCTAGGCACTTACTCGATTAAATTATCAATTATCGCATATAAAAATTATTGTCCAGTTGGAGGGCGCATTATATTAATGAAGACTAAATATATAACGTTTGTTCACCAATTTTTATTTGTATAAACAAGTGGGGATCCCCACAGCAAAAACACTTTTGCATAGAACTATCTTGACAAATTAGATGAGCTTGCACCAAACAATGTTTATACCACCAGCATTTTTTAACCAAAGAAAAAAAGAATGTATGAAGATTTCGACTTTATAAATTATTCGGTTAGATTATAATCCTATCACTTTTATTAAAGCAAATATAATTGGAAAACTTTAGTCATAAATCTCCTATCAGTAATATAATCTGCTTCTTGTCTTTCTGTGGGAGGTGATAGGTTCTATATATATAGTAAATATAGAAATAGATAGCAAAACCACTCATAAGTTGTTTTTTTGTGTAATTGTTATATACTAACCTAGTTGTTTTTAGTTAACACTCAAGAAACCTAGTTGGCAGTGTAATTTTTTCTGTGCCATTGTCAAATACCAACCTAGTTATTTTAGTTAGCACTTAACAAATAGTAAGCAGTGCCATAATTTTTAATAGAAGATTGCTAGTGGGCGCGGCGCATGAGTCCTAACATTGATAAAGCCACAATAGTATATATAAGGTTAGAGTGTAAATGGAGTTTTAAGATAACAATTGTCGTGAAGTAAATCATCGAATTAATAAACTGTAAATGCCATCCAACAGCAGTCTACAGGACTTGTCAAGGATTATGTTTGCACAGATAAGTTAATGAAAGAGTCAGGTTTGGCTCTAAAGTTTGCGCCGATGCTTCCATTGTCGGATGCAATGGAGCTATCACAAGTTACAGCAAAAATTTCTCCATATACATACTTACAATGGTACAGTGATATTGTGTGCAGCATTAGCATGATCTCCCTCAATTCCTTGCCCATATGAAAATAAGCAGATTTGTCAACTTCCTCAACGTAAATCAAGATGCAGATGACGAAGACACACTTGATTTGGAGGATTCGGCCTTATCTTTAGTGTATGCGTCCTGTGCTTCCTGTTTCAGCTCACAAAACTTCAGTTTCTTTAGCTTCTGTTCATCGGGAGTGCCACTCAAAAGACACAACTCATTGTAGATGTCATCTTCAAGAAGCTTGTCAATGACCTGCGAACAATGTGGGAAGTATCGCCTGCCTGTCTCAACTGCCACAAATGATAAACCATGTCAAGGAGAAGAAAGCCAACCATTTCAAGGATTTATAACTGGGAAGAAATCTATCTAAATATTCGCTTCTTCCAAAACTACCAAGACAAACTTATTACAAATTATACTAAAAGCCTCCCTCGTCAACTTATGCAGAAGGTGAGTGATCGGTATTTTAACATGAACTATTGTCTAGTACAAATATAAGCCTCTTAAAGCACGGATATAAGCTCCCACAATACTTTTGTGACACTGACTACGAATTGTAGACCACTACCTGTTTTCTGCAAGGAGTCCATCCTTGATCTTAGCCTTTTGTGCTGCCCTGTTGGTGTTTCATTGAGATCCACCTCTCATTAGACCACCATAATCAGAAGCTTCATCCGCATGAGCAATTTTCATAGCCACCCTAGCTTCAGCAGGAAAGAGCATCTTCGCACATGAAACTGACAATAGAAATGAAGTAGACCTTCTTAGCTCAGAAGCAAGAAATAATGGTAACAAACAGGGTCAGAGCAAATAAATAGCTAAATGTACAGAAAAAAAAATCATAATTGTGGTAAATACATATACCATAAAAACCTATAAAAAATGTTTGAAAATAATATAGTTGAAAGTCTAGCCAACTCTATCCCAAAACTGGGCTTGACTTGGCCTCATATCAACTTAGCTTGCAAATTTCAGAGAAAATACATACAGATCTGTCAATTCAGTATACAAATGGATAGACACAGGAGTCGGTAAATTTTTTATCACGAACTTGAATATCAAAATGCAGAGTTTGCAAAAGTTGACTAAACAAACACCTGCATCTTTGCCATCAGCATCACCCACTTACTACGCACGATACACAATACACAAGTACACAACATGAGCACCACATAATTCTCTCTCAAGTGCCAGTAACCGGATCAATTCAAACATTTAAATCTCCATACTGACCTCTGTTCTCCAAGTATTTCAATTTCATGAGAAGATCATCGGCCATAATAGGAGAAGATGTAGACTCGTCCTCCGCCAGAGGATTCCTTCTCATCTCCCTCTCCAAAACATCAATGCATAGCCTGTCTTTGTTGGCTTCTTGACACTGCTCTGTCTTAGCATAATAATCCTTTGCCCTTGTCATTCTTTTGCATATTCTAACCGCAAAGCAGCCATCCCCTGTCATCTCCCCAGCTGATGCACCTTTATTGAGAAGGGAAACGATCACAGAAGGTTCCCTTCGCATTGCAGCAACATGAAGAGGTGTATAGCCCCTAGAGTTCTTGAGATTTATTTTAGCAAGGCCTAAGTCAAGAACCTCTGCCACTATCTTAGAATCGCAATAGGCAACAGCATAATGAAGAGCATAAGCATCATCTAAGGAGACATTGGATTCTGTAAGTAGCAGCTTAACAAGTTCCACATCATCAGAATCTAGTGCTTTGTGGATCCTCCTGATCCTCTTTTCGTGGATAGGGTCAGCAGGCTCGGAACTTGGATTAGTTGACGCTAGGTTAGTCCGAAGTAAATTTATCTCTTGAGAGACCTCATATGGGAGCTCCTTCTCTATCGAAACGTTGTCAAGATCAGACCTTGCTATTCTCATGATACAGTGAGAACGTAGTTGATCTAGCTGGCGATGAAAAGCAACCAAAAGGATAGGGATGACATCTTCGACAAGAGCCTTGTCAGCAAAATTTAAAAGCCTTCGCTGCATATAAAACTTTGCTGTAGTTTTTATGCAATTTATATGAATGATATATACTAATTGCATGAAAATAGCTCCACCAAATAGAATCAGAGGATACTTTCAATCTAAATACAAAAAAAATGTGCATGTATGTTACAATAATTCTAATCAGCTTAAATCTTGATTAACGGCAGGAGATAAATTTGACATCATATCACAGCATATGAAAGACAAAAGTCTACAAGGAACAATTTTGCTACCACCCAAGCTCTAAATATAAAAAATCAACACTTCGACATCCACAATAAGCTACTAGTACTTGCAAATTTCTCAGGTAATTAATACTCAGAAATGTAAAAATGATCGATGATAAATTAACAGGAAAAAGAAGCTAATAAATTGGTAAGGCATACCTGAAGAATTGGGAGCAGATCTGCTACCTGAAAGATTGAAAAGGCATACATCAACTCAACAACAAAGTTAACCGCAGGACGACATGAATCATGGACACAGGAAGTGTCACAACACGTCGAAGCCTCTGGTGGAGACGGCTTCAGCTTGCCAGTATATGCATAGCTTAAGAAAACCATGAAAGCTTCGCGTCCAACCTTGCCATGGGGCAACAAGTCATTCATATTGTATTTAAGCTTCTCTCCGGCTTTGAGAGAAGAAGAGGTCACACTAGTAGATGACCCGCTCCCTTTTGAGAACAATTCCCGGAAGAATTTACTCCTAGCTGATAGAATACATCTATGCACCCCAACCGAAACTCCATCCACAACAACTTCTGCATCGGTGCAATCAAATTCTGAATCAAGCAGAAGATTCTCTAAGTTGGAGCTGAGTTTGCTCAAGCTTGTAATATCTGCGCTTGCCCCATTCTCAGAGCTCCATGCTGAAGAAATATTGGATCTGCTGGTGCCATTAGACAGATAAGAAGATGAACTGAAGCTCAAACAAGCCGATGCGTCATCCAAAGTGGGCATCTTGATCTTTTTATGTCCAGTGCAAATTACAAATCACAGCCACAACTTCAACCACAGAGATATCTACAAGGACTTCCGTTGTAATTCTATGTATTACACTAACACATATGTAATGGAACTACTCCAACACAGATCAAACACTTTGAATACGAGTTTATGACAAAATTTATGGAGCTACTCACACAAATAGACCTATGGCTACATGGTAAATAGGGAAAAGGGATAGAGATATCTAATACTCACAACTAGAAACCACAAAAAGAAATTGCAGACAGTTCTGGGTAAGGATATAGAAAAATTAAATCTTTGAATGCAAACCACGGAAATGTTCGATTCCCCGACGAGGCAAGCAAAGGAGCAAACAATATATATAATATATAAAAGCAAATTACTCAAACTAAATCCCCAGAACCTAATAAGAACCAAAGATTCACAAAAATGGAAGTAACAATCAATATAGCACCAACAGGAACATAAAAGTCAGCTCAGCTCCATCTAAACAAATATACACACCAAGAAAAAAAATCACCAATACTCCTTAAATTCTCAACCTTTTTGCATACTGAAAAAAATAAAATAAAATTTAAAACAAGCTTTGGAAGAACAGTAATCACTGCAAGAGCAATCTATTCCAATGGGTTTTCTTCGATTGAAAGAAGGAGAGGAAGACAAAGTGGTTGGGATTCTACCTTCTTTCCTGAAATAGCTCTCCCTCTTCCATTTTTCTTTTTTAACCTCTTTTCGTTTTGTTGCTTGGAAATATCAAAGGATTTGACTAGTGAATTAGCAAAATGATGGCCGGGTGTTATGATGATGAGTAGTGTCGCTGACGTTTGGGCTGCCGTCAACCTCGCGCCGATGGGCCGCGGTGACGTCACCATGACAGGGTCTTGTTAGTATTATTATTTTTAATATCATGCGTTTTGTGCTCCAAACGCCTTAATGGACTCGATTTGGAACTTTCGAAAATGTTGTTGAATCTCAGCTGTCAGTTTTTCTTCTTTTGAAACGTTTTGCTTCATTAGGAATATAAAAGTTTTTATTTTTAAAGCAAGTTGGGTAATTTTTTTAAAATATTTTAGGTTAAATTTATTTTAATTTTTTAAGTAAAAATATTTCAAATAATTTGTATTTTTCCTCTTCTCCCGTTAGGAGGCCTAATTTTTTAACCAAATATTAATATTATGAAATATTCTATTTTTGTTTTGGTGAAAAATTCTTCTTTTATTTATGCTTGCATGTGTAATGTGCTTGATAGCTTGCAGGTCTTCGCGTTGGCTCATGCCTTTCACTTTCCATGCCAGCTTCCCGATGCCTTTACTTGTTTGATAGATTCTATCTATCTAACTTTGTTTACTTTATGACATTTGTCAACATTAACGGGCCCTTCCTCCAAAACACACATAAATATATATATATATATATATATATATATGCATGTATATCTTTAACTATTATTGAGCTGTTTTTATTTTCCTGCCTTATGAGCCCATTCTAGTCAATGCCCTCTTCTCAAAAACGCGTCATGCGGCAAGTATACTATTGGTATACACAATTCTTTAAAAATATTTATTATTATTTTCTTTTCAAACAAATAATTATAAAAAGTAAGCTAATAAAACATCACCCATTTCACGTATGTGCTGACTGCTGAGGGCGGAAAAAAAAACCTTTCATTGTCAGTGAACGGAGATGCCTTATCGTTTGGGTGTGAAAGGATATTTTTCATAACAAATATGTTAATTATTTTAAACCCTTATCAAACTTGATTATTTATTATTAAAATTTTTATTATTAAAATTCAAATAGACTAGAACCGGTTTAGCAAATTTGCCCTGACTATTTAAATCTTGATTATATTATAATAAATTATATTATAAAAAACTAAATTAAAAATAATTATCTAAAAAAGAGGTTAAATGAGGTCATATAAAAAAGTTTAAAATATATTATTTTTATATATAAACACATATATCTATAATAAAATTTAAATTATATTAAATATATTTATTTTAAAAAACGGGTGATACCCAACCACTTTAAAAAGGATATCTAATATTTTAAAATTAAATCTAATTACATGGATATTAAATGTGGTTGGATCGTGTTTAGCGGGTACTTAGCCCGCCAGGCACGGCTATCACTGACTGGTCTGGCGGTGGCCACCCATGGGAATGGGATTTCATGCGTTCTTATCTCCAGCATGTGATTGGTTCGTTGCCATTTGTTGACATATTACTATTTATTAATTTTGTTGTCATGCATCTCTCCCATTTACTATTATTTGGCTTCGCCCCGACAGATTGGTTGACAAAGTGGTCCCAGAGCAGGAGCATTTATGGGGACCCATCACCAAAATCTTCTTTATCCAATCGAAGCTGCTTCGTGAACATCTTAGCGGCCGCCATTTCGCTCTCATTGCGTGAGTTATGCGGGGCCAAAAAAAATGGTCGTCGTCGTCCTCCTCACCATCATAACATGCAATCCAACACAATAGAATACTACATATACACGCAGTTTATAAAATGTAAGATATATATACTAATAACAATGTTTACATGAATCCTATCTCTATTCAATATATTCATCTCTGCATCATGAGCCAAAAGTAGTTGGGAAATGAATGTGACGCCGGCCGGTGTTTCATATCCTACGTATGCTTGAGGTTTGGATCGGCAGCTAGCACCGACGTCAAGCAAAAGTGATCCCGGCAACGTTATATTGCTTTTTGAAGACAGCGCATAAAAAATATAATTACTAATACTAAACCTACACGAAGCAAAATACAAATATCCCAGACTAACTTTTCAAACCCTGGAAAGATGTATCCTCTCAACCTCAATCTCTCATGTAAAGATGAGTACCTATGTTAATTAAATACAATTAAGGAAATGTTTAGGTTCAGTGGAGGTGGTACAATTAACTAAATTTCAAAGAAGAGTAAGATTGACGCCGATGTTTTAGTTAGACAATGATGTATTATTATTGCTCGATCGTAGTTAGAAAAGTTTGCAATTGGTGGCGTCAATTCCAAGCTAATCCACACACAAAAATGGGCAAGATAATAATAACACATGATGAGGGATGTGTGCTTCGAGTAAGATTTTTAAAGCGAGGTCAATATCCGCTATCACCGCCCTCATTAAATTAACAGGAAGCTAGCCCAACCCACAGACTAAGCTTTTAAAGAATCCCAATAGTAGAGAAAAAAAGTATAAACTACTGTATAAATCAAAGACATACTTCTTTTTTCTAGCGGAAATTTCTATTCTGAATCATTATTCAAACCAATTTGTTAATAAAATGGGCATATACTTGTAATTGCTTATGAAATTTGTATCTTTCTAAATAGATAGAAAAATTCTTTACTTAAAATAAAAAAAATGAATAAAGAAAGAAAAAAATTATTATTATTTTTTTTTGAATTAGAAATTGGGAGAGATGGCTTGGACTAAAACAGTAGATTGTTAATCTGTTGCCGGAGTAGTTATTTGTAGTTAGGGTTCGAATCCCTCTCTCTTCATATCGTGAGATCCGTTTAATTTCCATCATAAATTTGTTAAATTTTTAAAATATAATTAATAGTTAATACAACTTCCAATAGCAGTAATTAGAACAGAATTTTCAAACTTGGAAATCTGAAACCCGAAACCTGCAGATCGAGGGGATGTATCTCATGAGAAGCAATCATGTCAAGACGTCGCCAGTATATATCTCAAACTCCCCGCTTGTTGACTGTCTAGCTAAAAAAATTTGATTTACTTCTAGTTTGGTCGAGTTTAATTTTTTATTAATATTTTTTAAATATATTTTATAATAAAATTTAATATATAATTAAAATATTTAAACTTAACGTGATTATATATACAAGATAACTTAATCATACTTATATTTATTTAAAACTATTATTATATAATAATATTTTATAATTTAATTAAATTTATATAAAAATATAAAATAAATATAATTTAAAATTTTATTTTTTATATATAATGTTGTGTTTGTAAACGAATTGAGCGAGACAAGTACAAAACAAAGACCAACTTATTAAACGTCGAATCAAACATCCAATCAAGAAGTTTGTTTTTTATTCAAGTATCTAATCAAATCAAGATAGTTTTGAATAACTCTAGAGGTCAATTATAACTTATATACAATAATTTTGTAAGTTCCACTGTTTAAAATTTAGTAAATAAATTTAAACATAAATAATTATAAACTAATTATAATTTAAATTAATTTTAAAATATCTCTAAATTAATGTTTTTTTTAAATCCTATAAATAAATACATATAAGTCTTACTATACACAAATCACAAAAAATGTTCAAATTAGAAGTTAATTTCGTCCGTTAATATAAAAGAAGTATGCTTCACTTTAATTTTTCTTAAGTTCTTATTATAACACAAAATTTTGGTCATACAAAGCACTAGCGTTAACTTCAAGAGCATATTAAAATGAAGATGTTTTGCGGTGATTTTTATGTGCATAGTGGCATCAAGAATATTTAGTTATTTTCATCCTATTTTTTAATTCATTCATCTTGTTAATTTTATTTTAAAAAATTCTATTATCTATTTATAGTTTTATTTTTATCAGATTTTAAGTTTGACAACTTAGCAATATACTCCCAACCAATATATAGTCTTCTCATCCTCTTAACCCATTCTTTCAATAATCTATTTTTTTATTATTTATGTTCTCATAGTTAAAAATTACAAAGTTTTTTATATATTTTTCTTTTTAATATTTTTGAAGTTTGTTATTTTTTAAGTTAAAAAAAACTTAATGACCATCCCTGAAATAATATTATTTCACGAATGTAGTTGCCTAACATTTTTTTCTCACATATCGCAGTCTTTCTTTCCTATGAGATGTGTTTCTTTAAAAAGCGCTATATTCACCGGGTTTTTGTTCCCTCTTTGTGGTTGCATCAAGAGGTTTGCAGCCTTTTCAATTAAATATTTTTTTGTTTGGGAACACCCTTTAATTGAAAGAAAAATACACATGATGATAGAATGTTGTTTAGTTCATCATTTTCTTAAAAACAAAATCTTTATTGACATTTTCATGTGTTATTTTCTTTTGTGAATTTTTTCTTATACCGATTTAAGTATGATATTTTAGTCATTCATTTTAATCTTTCAATCAATTTTTAAAAAAATTATTTTATAAATGTGATTATTTAATATATTCCCTATTTTTTAATATATGATGATTATTGATTCCGTATAATTTTCATTTTACAATTCTAGTCGTGGGACTATTAAAAAACGTTACAATTAATCTCATTTTTTAAAGCAACTATTGAATGTAGCGATGGATGACTCTTGTCACGTTTGAGGACTAATTTTGGCGACAGTAAAATATGATAGTTCACCAAGTAATATGTATCCACACACCGAAAGTTAACTCTTCCAACAACGAAGATCAACGAACATTTATTTGGTTCACCTGACAAAAAAACAACACCAACTAAAAACCAAAAAATTACTGGCACTTGAACATACTTGCATCTTTAGAAGCAAACCAACATCGTCATCACAAGACCCACAAAGCAAAATCCTAACATGATAAAGAAACGGACACCTTCTAGTAGTGCATGATGTCTCTCCCCAATCAGCAGAAGAACATCATGTTCTCCACATCAGGATGAAGCTTCAGGTAGTTGGTGAGCTCTTCGGTATCAACACCAGGGTGGGAATGCGAGCGAGACGACGATGGTCCAGAGGTGCGGCACCTTTCTAGGTAACTTTCATAGTAGAGCCTCACCCGGTAGGCCACAAGGTCTGCATAATACACGGGCGGGACCAAAGAGACAGGCTTTGTGCACCTAGCAAACGTGTAGCAAAGGTTGTACAATATCTCTTGCAGCTGGGAACAAGTGAACCTGTGCTCATCTCTGAGAACATGGTAGTGTGTAGGCTTGCTAGTCCCAAGTATCCCATTATGGCTACAAAGATAAAAATCAAAGTCATGTGGATCAACGATGACCGTGTCCACCACAGTTCCGGCGGGAACATTTCCCTCAGATGAGGCAGGGAAAAGCCTAGTTTGGTGGCGTTTCTGAGCCACCCCGAGAGTGATAGTAGGCGAGTAACCGTTTGAGCAAATAGCCGTCTTCACATCAACAAGTTCTTGATTGAGAACAATGTTAAATTCGCTCTCACTGACCCCATCTCAGAAGAGGAAAATCTTTTCGGGCATGAATCGATTAGTCTGAACATAAACTTTGATAAGCTCCGAGCACATCTCCCCTAGGTTTACAATGTTCTCCTTGCGATGATGACTCTGAATTCTAAATCGTGCAGCATACTTGTTGGCGCCCGGCCAATTAATTATACCAACTGCAGCAGAAATAGAGTGACTTGCAGCATCATGGCTCTTTGGATGGTTCACGTCAGCACCTATGAACATGACTCCTTTGTTCGATGGAAGGCAAGGGAGCTGATTGAAGAGTGCGACGGTTGCACCCCCAAGCTTAGCAAGGTATTGATCGTTGTTTTTCTTCATTGCTAGATACTTCAAATAACATTGTGTGATGATCCCTACTTGGATCTCTGATATCCTCTTGAGAGTCTTGTACCCGTTACAACGAGAAGTCATGAGACAAATCAGAATTTGCAACTTCCCTTGGGACATATCTCGGATTCTCTGGAGAAGATTGGTGAGTTTACCAGGGTTGTCAAGGACTTCCATGTTAGACACCTCTTGCACCACAGGGAGCCCCTCCATGGTGACCCCAAGTCTGCCGCATCGTTGGACAAGGCCATTGATAAAACCAGCCAGGCTAGTTGGTCGTTGTCGATTAGACAAGAAATCAACAATCGCCCAACAATCAACATTTGTCCCTTCAAACACTTTATTCGTCCGCAGGTTCCACTGCCCATTCTCTTGGGGAGTCATATTTAAAACCTGATCTGTGTGATCACGAATCTTTAGCATAGGTTGTGATAGAACCCGAGCAGTCGTCTCTGTCATTTCCACCTTGATGCCCATGTCAAAGTTCTGTAGAGTGTTTCCCCTGCTTGGAACGAACGAAATCAGAGTTGAGAAACAATGCTTTTACCGTTGTCATATGTATGAAAACCACAAGCGCAGACTTCCTGAAAGCTTTTACCATTGTCAACAGTACTAAAACTCATAACCAATACCCAATTTATAAAACATTCCTAATAACAATAGAAATACTAATGGCTTGGGCTAATCTGTTTTTCGATGCTACAGACTTCTATGAACATCCATAAATAAACGAGCAATCAAATGAACTGCCAATAATGAATGACAATAACCGCAATTCAGTACTGCGCTACAAACATGTTACTAAAAGAAGAAGTAATAAGCAAAAGCATTCGTCTATGAAAGCATTAATGTGGAAACATGAGGTAAACATTAAAAGAACAAATGGAAATGTTCGGATGCTTACCCGGCAGGACCATCTCCGGCTGTAACCATGTTACAGATGACGGACTTCCTATCCGATGGCTCTGCCAATGCCCATTTCTTCCACTCTTTGTCTTGATACTTGTTCAGATAGTCCTTGGAGCACCTCTGCCCTATGGCCATTTTACAGAACTCCATGGGCACCTCATGAGCCTTATCACCTTTGCCCAGGTCCAAGCACGGAAGCAACCGATACTTCACCTCTTGGCCATATTTCTGTCGGAAGTAATCCACGAGCCTCACTTTGGTACCAGCCGCACCGGGGTTGGTCGCATCCACCATTGAAAACGTACTACTAGCAGCCTCTCTGGCTGAGAGGCCCCGAACCACATACTTCTGGTTGGTTCGCCGGTGAATCACGGTCACCTTCAACCCCCTCAACGCCTCGACAATCATCCTTTTCTCGTCGTACGACAGTTGCTTGTTTGGGTGGAAGTGGATGTTCAGGTTCTCGTCGAGGAACTGCATGACATCGACGCCATGGAAGAATGGGATGACAGAGTAGTCGAGGCAGAGGACGAGGCCCTGCGAGGTGGGCTTCAAGCTCTGCTGTATCCCCCATGAACCAACCACACCCCCACCGATATCAACGTCAACATTGGCGTCTTTCGAGTGGAAGAAGCGACCGACCGAAAGCCTGTCCTTCCTCATGTTCTCCTTCATAATCACATCCATTGCCTGCAACACCTCCCGGGGTAACCTGGTCTGGGAGCCTTGGAGGTACTCCATGACCGAGCTCAGGCTATGCTCGTTCACCACTTGAAGGGTCACCATGAACTGCCGGGCAGCGCGGCCTTCTCTCGAGACTTGGACCAAGAATGGAGCTTTGGGCAGGACGTCGCTTGCCGGACTGTAGATGTTCTTCTGGCCATCATAGGCGAGGGGGTACTCATTCAAGTGAGTCTTGAACAGCTCCTCCTTCACCATGGTCGCCTCCCCCTTCGACTTGGGCTCTGGTTGGATGGCCACGTCGTAGTGTAGGACGATCATCGCAGGGTTGAACTCGACTTTGAAGTGGTTCACCATGATTGGGATGTTCTTGGCCGCCGCGATAGGAGGTCGGCCGTGACCAGGCCACCTCATTGGAGTTAACTCTCCATGCTCCGCGTGCTTCCCCTCGGGTTCCACCGCTATTGCTCGAAGCCGATCTGTGCACACATATCAACACCACCTTGAATGCCTATCGCTAGCTCACAGTTCAAAGATCGGATCTTTTCAACGACTAAAAAATCTCACAAGAAACGGAGCATACCGGTAGAAGCAGCGAAATCGGCGGACGGGGAGGGATGCGGTGGCGGCGGAGCAGGGCCGCCTCTTCCTCTACCGTAGGGAACACCCATGTCTCCGCCTCCAGGGCTCAGATGGAGCTGCTGGCCGGTGCCGTGATTGACCACCCGGCTCCACTGATTCTCGGGTGCCGGTGCCGGCGACCTTCCCCAACAGTGGGGAGCAACACCCATGTCTCCGAAGCCAGGCCTGAGATGGGGCTGCTGGCCGGGGCCGGGACTAGCCACTCGGCTCCCCTGATTCGCCGGCTGCGTCGCTGGCGTCCAGTTGTCGGCGTAGCCCCTCTGGCCACGGCCTGGCTCGCCGCCGCGGCCATATCCGCCACGGCCACCCCGGCCGGCGGAGGGGTCGGCCCAGTTCTGGCCGGACAGCCGAGGAGGGCGATAGCCGCCGCCCCTGCCGGGAGCTCTGCCTCTGTTGTTGTCGCGACGGCCGTCCATGGAAGAGAAGACAAAAGCAAGCGCAATGTTAAGGTAGGCGGTAGTAAGAAAGGGCGAGGAGGAGAGGAGTATATATAGATATAGAGACGACGAAGAAGCGGTTGAAGACGACTATTCAATATGTACGTGTATGTACTTATTTAATATAATATATTTTATATAGTGTGTTTACGTAAATTTAAATTTATCCATTGAGTTTTTACGAAAAAAAAAAGATTTGTGTTATTTTGAAACTACCAAAGGAAATTTATAAAAAAAATTCGTATTTATTGCTATAAAGAAGAGAAAGTATAAACGATGCTTCATTTCTCTGTCTCCCTGTTGCCACTAAGAAAGAGAAAGCGGCCAATCACCTCTTTGTTGAAGTACTGCTTGAAGTCTCATCAGAGCCTTAGAGTTTTCCTGTGCAGCGCTGTCTGTGCCCTTCTATACCGCTCCAGTTTTATCTAACTTCACCAAAGCCTTGCTTGCCCATCACATTGTGGCTACCACCTTGGAGGAAAGACGGGAGTTTGCAACCATCCGGAGCCCTTTGAAGCATTATTGATATTAGTCGCTCCACTGGTATGAAGGAAGGACCGCATTGCCTTTGTTCGTAGCTTGGAAGATCCCCGCTTTGCCACTGTTACAGCCTACAAAAGCTCATCGAGGAGCCCTTCTTTGTTGAGTAGAAGTTCTACTATTGCCCACCAAGGAAAGATGTTGTTGTCACATCTTACTGTCGGAGAGCCAGAGGCACCGCCTATGCCTGAAGATCTTCGACTTATGCTACAGATCTACCAAAAGGGGTTTGCTTTGTTTTTCTTTTGCAGATAAAAACAGAAGAGTCTCGTCTATACCTTGCTCTGCCTCCTTGACTGCTACCATGAAAAAGATTGAAGAGTTCCTTGGCCAGTGCACATTGGAGCCTTGATGTGATTGAAGTCAACATTGCTAAGAGGAAGAGCTTTCATTTGTGGCTATTGCCATAGATGCCGGTGTTTATCGCCGCCCCTGGGAGTCATACTGAATCAGGAAGAAGCAGAGAAGATATCACTACACATAGCCGCTGCTATTCTCCGCTTATTACTGCCAATTGATGCTCCTGGAGTTATTCCATCCTTGCCATGAAGCTTGCCAAAGTTAAGACATCCCTGGTGAAACAGAGATCAATTGAGAGAAAAGAAGAAACCTTACTACCACTATTGTTGCAAGAAGTTCATCAACTGTTCTTTATTGTTGTCACTAGAAAGAAGGAGTTGCTTGCCGTGCTGCCATCATACCTGGGACATTACCAACACAGCCACCCGTTGCCGTGAGCCCACATAAGGAGTAGGTGAAGGAACAGAGCCCCATTTGACCATCATGATGTTGCGGCCGCGGGAGAGGAATTGCCAAAACCTACATCAGACAAGAGCTGTGGAGAGAGGAGTATTGCTGCCGCCATAACACTGGAGTTTACCGGGGAGGAGAAGGACCACCTTATTGTCGGATTGCCTAAAGTAGGAGACTCCTTGC
Source organism: Piper betle (assembly GCA_033002965.1). Taxonomy (NCBI): domain Eukaryota; kingdom Viridiplantae; phylum Streptophyta; class Magnoliopsida; order Piperales; family Piperaceae; genus Piper; species Piper betle. The sequence goes on from JAURVB010003561.1 coordinate 71,584, forward strand.
CATCCCACTACCGGAGTAAAAAACAGACATGCTACTGTGAAGTTGTTGCTATTGCCGAAGAAGGGAGAAAGCAAAATAGGGGAAAGTAGTGGCAAAGGTCGACTTTGTGGATTTTTTTCTACCAACGCTGGTTGTCCCCGACCCTGCCATGGTGTCCAACATGATGCCTGTGAAGTGCTATTTGGATTTGGGTGGAGTCTTACCAAAGTTAGATGTTGCCTTTGTTGGAATTTTAGAAGTAAAGTGTTAATCGGAGCATGGTAGAAATAGAAAGTCATGAGTTTGCATACCTTTGTTCGGCCAAGTCAGGCTATCTCCGGCTAGGGTTGCTAATTGAGCGAGCCAGCTCGTGAGCATTTAGCGTTCGGCTCGGCTTGACTCGACTCGAAACTCGACATTTAAATGCTTGAGTTCGAACTCGACTCGAACTCGAATCTTACGTGCCAAGCTTGAGCAAAGTCGTGTTCGACTTGACTCGACTTGGTTATAACTCGAACTCGACTCGAATTCGACTCGTAGCTCGCCTCGAACTCGACTCGATAAAATAATATAATAATATAGTTTTATATTATATTATATTATATTATATTTATTTATTTATTTATATATATATATACACACAATATGATAACAAAGAAGTGAGATAGTTGAGATGGTAAGTATTCAAGTTGGCGACCTTAAGGTTGTGGGTTTAAACCACATTGAGTGCATTTTTTTCAAGTGAGGGACTTTTGACTTTTAATCAAGCCGGTTTCGAGCTCACGAACGAGCCGGGTTCGAGCTCGGAAAAATTAAACAGTTTAAGTGTATTCGAGCACGAGTCGAGCTCGAACACATAAAAGATATTTGAGTCGAACTCGAGCATATATGTTCAAAACTCGTTCGATCTTGAGTCGAGTTCGAACAAGTTTCGAACTATTCGAGCCAAGTTCGAACACAAGTCGAGCTTGTCTCGTTCACTCAATTAGCACCCCTATCTCCGGCCATGCTATCATTGTCATTGGATCCCTTTCATTGTAAGGAACAAATAAAAGCCTAGATTCACCATTGAGAAAGCTTGTCATGTAACACCCCAAATCCGGTTCACGCTCGTGAACCGAACCGGCATGTTACAGGCCCCGGTTAGGTCGGCTAACCCGAACCTAACTCATGTGGATCCAATCTCGGCGTCTTAAGATGAAGATACGATCCATCATGAATGAATAACTACGCAAAATCCTAACATGGTACTACATGAATGACAAGCAATTCAAAATACACACCAATACAGTTACGATCAAAATTCTGAAAACAAACAGGGTCTCCCCTAAAAGTGCGTATGGGTGGTTGTGGTCCGTTTGACTAAGGCAGCTCACTTTATCCCTACAAAATCAACAAGGATGGTAGAATACTTAGCAGAATTGTACATAAATAACATTGTCAGGCTGCATGGAATTCCAAAGGAGATAGTCTCTGACAGAGATCCCGTATTCACGTCACATTTTTGGGAAGTTATCCAAAAAGCTATGGGGACCCAAATCAAGTTAAGTACAGCATATCACCCCCAAACTGATGGTCAGAGTGAGAGGACCAATCAAACCTTGGAGGATTTGTTGAGAGCTTGCATCTTCGACTGGGGAGGAGATTGGGAGAAACACTTAGCCTTGGCTGAATTCACCTCTAATAACTCCTACCAAGCCAGTATAGGAACGGCACCGTTTGAAGCCTTATACGGTAGGCCTTGTCGATCTCCATCATGCTGGTTGGAGTCTCACAATCCACCCACCTTAGGCAATTTCATCCCCGAAATGCCTATTCTTGGCCCTTTGCTAGCCCCAACTCACGTCCTTTTTGGCCCGTGACCGGCAGCCTAGCCAACGTTTCTAGGCTTGGCCCATTGCTAACCCCTGCCCACGACCTTTTTGGCCCGTGACCGGCCAACGTTTCTAGTCCATCCCACAATCTAACACAGAACCAGGTCGGCTCTGATACCATTTGTAACGACCCAGCCCAAAGTGCAACGTAATGGGCTAAGTCATTTCTTTAAAATGGGTACCCCGAAAGTTAAAGATTTATAGTCCATTCCCACTTATAAACAGGATCTTCTCCCAGTAGGTATTAGATGTGGGACTAAGTTGAGGGATCTCACAATCCACCCACCTTAGGAAATTTCGTCCCCGAAATGCCTATTCTTGGCCGGTTGCTAGCCCCAGCCCACGTCCTTTCTGGCCCGTGACCAGCAGCCTAACCAACGTTTCTAGTCTTGGCCCATTGCTAACCCCAGCCCACGACCTTTTTTGGCCCGTAACCATACTCAATACTTAATTACTAGTATTAGTATGTTCTTTAACTGATTTTTATTATCCTAATTTAAGGATGTCATTAGTACAGTTATTTGTAACTTATCTTTAACTCGACCGTTTCGAGTCATCCCATATTTACAAAACTGCCCTTCTTCTTCCCCGACGTCCTTCTCTTTCCCATACCTTCTTCTTCTTCACACCCAAAACCAGCAAGTCTTCTTTTCCTTCCACCCAATTTCAGACCCCATCTTTTATCTACCCCACTGATCCGGTTGGAAAACCCCAAAGATCCAATCTTTATCCGCTGCTATCTCATGAAACTCGGACTACACCCCACATGGGGACCTTAATTTCACTATTCATGGTGGCCGACCAGTAGCCATGGCAACCATGTCCTAACCCATGAAGGTGACGACCAGAACCACCCCATGTGACAATCAGTCTGCCCTTTCCATGGTGGATCCACGTGTGGCCATCAACACCGCTGGGAGCACTCCCTACTTCCAGCACGTCAACCCAACTCACAAGGATGGAAGATGGTGTTGTTGCTGCTGCAAAAACAGTAGGACGTCCTCCTGGTTCTCTTCTTCCCTTGTTGATTTCTTACTTGATTCTTATGTTTATCATGTTTATGATTTATGCAACATGTATATGCATGCAACAAAAGAAAAAGAAAGGAAAAGAAATTACCCGAGCGAAGGTGGAAAACCAGCATCTATCTAAGGAAGATAAAGATGTAGATGACGCTCTCCCCTTCTCCTTTTATAAAGAATAAATGATAGCTAGGGTATGTGGAAGCACCCTTTCACCATAATTCCTTTAACCGGGTAATTAGGTAATTAACACGGTTCACTTAACCTTTTCACTCAACCTCTTAAATGGGCACATGGTATGGTTCACTTAAATGATTAAATGGATAATTAATGTGTTCGACTCGACTGATTCAACTAGAATCGTCCGATTAGAAATTACTTTTCAATTTAACCGGGTAATTCATACTTAACCAGCTAATGAAAAAAATTTTCCGGGTCTTTACACGGGCAATAGAGTTCACCATTGACTTAGCACCTGGAACAACACTAATTTCTAAAGCACCAAACCTATGACTCCAGCAGAACTCAAGGAGTTAAAGAGTCAACCAAAAGAGTTGTTGCAGGTAGGCTTCATCTGACCAAGTACTTCACCCTTGGGAGCCCCTGTTCTTTTTGTGAAGAAGAAAGATGGATCACTTCGGCTATGCATTGACTATCAAAAAATCAATCAAGTGACAGTCAAGAATCAGTACCCCTTACCGAGGATTGATGAATTGTTAGATCAGCTAAAAATAGCCGAAGTATTTTTAAGATAGACTTGCGGTCAGGTTATCACCAGCTGCAAGAAAAGAGTCAGACATACAAAAACGGCTTTCCGAACTCGATATGGACATTATGAGTTTCTGGTTATGCCTTTTAGTCTAACAAATGCACCAGTGGTCTTTATGTGACTCATGAATACAGTATTCCACACATACTTGGACAAGTTTATTATTTTAATTGTGGACGACATTCTGGTCTATTTAAATAATGAAGAAGAGTATGTGAAGCACCTGTCTATTATTCTTCAAGTTTTGAGTGAACATCAACTGTTCGCCAAGCTCTCAAAGTGTGACTTCTGGATGAGGTGGTCATATTGTCTCAAAGGCTGGAATTGTAGTGGATCCATCAAAAGTGAAAGCAACCACCACATCCTAAGCCAGTCACTGATATCAGTCAATGACCAAACTATAGGAAATTCATTAAAGACTACTCTTAAGTAGCTTCGCCATTGACCAAACTCACAAGGAAGGGGGTCAAGTTTGAATGGAGTAGTAACTGTGAGGAGAGTTTTCAGTCTCTAAAGAAGAGTTTAACAAGTGCACTAGTCTTGACCTTACCAAATGGTAATTAAGGATTCGTAGTCTTCAGTGATGCATCTTGGTTGGGTTTAGGATGCATTCTTATGCAAGAAGGTAAGGTGGACAAAAGTCAACAGCTAGCTAGACTTTTGGCCATGTCAGCAAAGGTGGTAGCTATCAACCCGGTGGAACAACTAACAGGCATACAGGCAAATTTGGTTGTTTCCAATGATTTAGTTGATCATGTTAAGCTAGCACAAATGGGTGATGAGGAGCTCAATAAAATGGTGGACAAGATTCCTAACATTGTAGCTAATTCAAATAGTGTGATCAGATTTAGAGGAAGGTTGTGTGTACCCAAGGATAATGTACTAAGGCGGAATATCTTGGAGGAGGCTCATCGTTCAAAGTTCCCGATACACCCTGGAGTTACTAATTGTATCAAGATTTAAAGCCAACCTACTGGTGGATTGGGATGAAGAGGGATGTTCTGGATTTTGTCTCTAAGTGTCAGACTTGCCAACATATCAAAGCCCAACATCAACTACCTGGAGGACTATTGCAACCTTTTGAAATACCAACGTGGAAATGGGAGTGTGTCACATGCGATTTTATTTCAAAGCTCCCAAGAACTCAAAAGAATCATGACTCCATATGGGTAGTTGTGGACCGACTAACTAAGATAACTCACTTCATCCCCAAGAAATCAAGGAGAACGGCAGAATACCTGGCAGGATTACATGTTGACAATATTGTCAAATTGCATGGGATTCCAAAGGAGATAGTCTCCGACCGTGATCCCCTATTCACCTCACATTTTTGGGAAGCTTTCCAAAAAGCCATGGGAACTCAGATTTAGTTGAGTACAACATTTCGTCCCCAAACTGATGGTCAGAGTGAGAGGACTATTCAAACATTGGAAGATTTGTTAAGAGCTTACATTCTTGATTGGGGAGGTGACTGGGAGAAACACTTAGCCTTGGTTGAATTCACCTACAATAACTCTAACCAAGCCAGTATAGCGATGGCACCATTTGAAGCCTTATATGGTAGGCCCTGTAGATCTCCATCGTGCTGGTTGGAGTCTACCGAAGTAGTTATAGTCAGGCCAGAGATGGTGAGGGAAGCAACTGGAAAGATGAAACTCATTCAGCAAAGCCTTTGGGCAGCTCAGGATCGACAAAAGAGTTATGCTGATACTCGAAGGGAGGACCTGGAGTTCCATGCTGGCGAGTTTGTGTACCTAAAGACATCTCCAATGAAGGGGGTGATTAGATTTAAAATATCAGGGAAGTTGAAGCCAAGATTCATAGGACCGTTTCCAATCCTGGATCGAGTTGGGAATTGTGCGTATAGATTAGCATTGCCACGAAACCTAGCTGGAGTACACAATGTTTTCCATGTGTCAATGCTAAAGAAATATGTACTGGATGACGATCATATCACCACAAATTTTGAAAACTTAGAGCTACAATCAAATTTAACCTATGAGGAAAAGCCGATCTGCATCCTGGCAAGAGAAATAAAGACACTCAGGAACAAGGAAATTCCTTTGGTAAAAGTATTGTGGAAAATTAGAGGACGCTACATGGGAGACTGAACGAGAAATGGCAAGCAAAGACCCTTACCTGTTAGTGGCGTAGGAGTTTATATTTGTAGTAGCATGAACTGATCTTGAAGAAATAAATAAAATTAATCATGATTGTTCTATTGTTGTAATGATATTTTGGGGACGAAATACCTCCAAGTTGGGGAGATTGTAAAGACAGTGAAAAAAAATTTTTTTTTACGCGGATACGGTTTGAAAAGGACCAAACGTGTTATATTCTTTACCCGATTAATTATTATATTTTATTATTTACCTATTTATTTACCCGGTTACCGAGTTAAGTGAAGTACGGGTGAATCGATACGATTGGTCATTGAGATTATTATGATCATTAGCCGACCGGTCATGGTTCGACCTAAGGACAAACCCCCGGTCTTGGGTGGGTAGCGACTAGGTGAGTGGGAGGAAAAGGGAGAACGAACTTTAGCCAAGTGATACCTATTCATGAATGGCCATAGGGTAGGGTGTAAGAATTTAATTGAGGGACTCGTAGAGTTGTATATATATATAGTTGTGAAGATTGTGGCAAATCCTTTTCACTAGCCATCCACTCCTTGTCTCCTCTCTGTCCCAGGCGCCCTCCTCATTGCTGCGTGAGTATCTTGTCCCTTTTCCTATTTCTTTTACATTAGGACTCTTGCATGCATGGTTTTGATGGTAAGGATGTAGGGTTGATGATGTTCTTCACATCTTCTTGTTTTCCTACATTTTTTTGTTTGGAAAGCAGGTTGCATGTTGGCCTGATCGCCTCCATCTCCTTCCCGTCTCCTCTAGTTCTCCTTGCGTTCGGCTTTTGTTTTGGAGTATTTTCTGCGGTGCCTTGTCAAGTAGGCATGCGGTTCAGTCGGTGGCTTCCAAATCAGGTCGTGCATGTAGCAACGCCTGATTGTTTTTTTGTTGGAGACGAATGGCAGAATTGCAGGATCCCTAGCATCTTATGTATGGAGTCTCATCGATTGTGGTTGCTGCCCCTTGTGTTGATGAAGGCGTCGTGAGTTACACTGCTGGTTTGTGCTTGATCGTCCTTTCTGTATAGTATGCTTGTTGTGTCTAGGGTTGCTGGTTTGTTCTTTTGTTTCGGAAATGTCGTAGTACCTATTATTGCTGGTCATAGTGGTATAATTCAAGTAACTTCAGGATTTGGATGAATAATAGTTGCTAAGTTATATATGTAATGCACATAGTTATTGGCATAAATGTAATACATGAGTAATATAATCGCTGTAGTAATTAATTGGTGAGAAGTAGTTCATGTACTATATATATTACACATTTAATTGCATGCATTTCTACTCGAATAAAATTATACTTATGATTAATTTTATATTTACGTTCAAATTAGGATCATTGGTCGCAGCTTCGAGTTCGAAATATCCAGGTCCATATAATCATTTGAAATGTTGTACTTTCACCTGTTGACAGCTCTAGTGGGCCCGAGCCCAGATTCAACCACCATGTTGACTCAGTCCGACACGGTGCCGCACCTTTAAAAATTACTATGTGTCCGTATAATTCTTTGAAATGTTGTATTTTCCGTATAATTATTTGAAATGTTGTATTTTCCCAAACTAGTATAATTATATAAAATGTTGTATTTCCCCAAAATCGTATAACTATATGAAATGTTGTATTTTCCTAAACCGGTAGCCTTGTCGGCAGTAATCTTAGAATGAGCTGGGAGAAAATTTCTAATCTTAAAATGAACTGGGAGACCATGATTAATCTCAAAATAAATTGGGAGACCACATAATCTGAGAATTAGTTGGGAGACAATTACTAATTTAAGAATGAACTAGGAGACCATAACTAATCTCAAAATGAATTAGGAGACCACCTAATCTCAGAATGAACTAGGAGACAATTTCTAATCTCAGAATGAACTGGGAGACCATGATTAATCTCAAAATGAATTGGGAAACCACCTAATCTCAGAATGAGCTGGGAGACAATTTCTAATGTGAGAATGAATTGGGAGACCATTACTAATCTCAAAATGAATTGGGAGACCACCTAATCTCAAAATGAGCTAGGAGACAATTTCTAATCTCAGAATTAACTTGGAGACCATGACTAATATGAAAATGAATATGGAGACCACCTAATCTCAGAATGAGCCGGGAGACAATTTCTAATCATAGAATGAAATGGGAGACCATGAATAATCTCAAAATGAATTGGGAGACCACCTAATTTCAGAATGAGCTGGGAGACAAATACTAAAGACTTGTGTAATAATAATAATAAAAATGATTGAAATGATAATAGGGATTATATTGACTTGTTTCATGTAATTATGCGGCTTAGTGGTTTTATCACTAACGCGGAATTGGCTCCTCAGGTGAGCAACATTGGACTGAAGAATAGAAGTGTGGTCTTTTACCAACCTAGTTATGGTGAATCGATAATAAAAATTAGACTTCCTTATTATTCTCATGTGTTATAAATGTGGCTTTGGGAAATGGTCCGAGTCTGTGGGACAACTATTTTATATTTTAGAGAACATGATTTATTGTTATGATTTATATTATATGTTGCGAGACTTATTTGCTATATTTAAATTGATGTGTTGGAATGCTACATTTACATTAACTATATTTTTAAGTAACACCCAGTCCGGTTCGGGTGGGTTGTTACAGCCATGGGCACAGACTCAAAGTTCAGCACCGCTTTCCACCCTCAGACAGATGGGCAGTCTGAAAGAGCTATTCAAATTCTTGAGGATTTGCTTAGGGCATGTATGCTAGATTTTAGCGGTGACTGGGCAGAACATTTGCCTTTGGTAGAATTCTCTTACAACAACAGTTACCTGGCTAGTATTGGGATGGCACCATTCGAAGCGCTATATGGTAGGCCGTGCATATCCCCAATGTGTTGGGTACAGGGCAGTGAGCCAATATAGTTGGACTGGAGATGGTTCAGTAGACACAGGATGTGGTTATGCGGATTAAAAAGAGATGAGGTTAGCTCAAGACAGACAGAGAAGCTAATCTTATCAACATCGACGTGAGGTTCACTTCATGGTTGGAGAACATGTTCTTCTAAAGGTGTCACCAACCAAGGGAAACATGAGTTTGGTATGTGTGGGAAGCTTAGCTCGCGGTACATAGGACCATTCGATGTTCTAGAACATGTAGGTCAAGTGGCCTATCGCTTCACATTGCCGCCTCACCTATCAGCCATACACCCAGTTTCCACGTGTCCTTATTAAAGAAGTACCACCCAGATAAATCCCACGTTATCAGTTTCCAAGAGATAGAACTCTGTCCTGACTTGACGTATCCAGAGGACGCAATGAGGATAGTTGATCGTCAAGTGAAGACCCTTAGACGTAAGCGGGTTCCCTTAGTACGAGTGCAGTGGAATCAACAAGGAGTAGAAGAATCTGAAAGGGAGCGTGAGGACGAGATCAGGAGGAGTTATCCTATGTTGTTCGAGCAGCCAGCTTCTTGACAAGGTACTCCAGTTTCAAACCTCGATTGCAGTTACAGCATTATGTTTGACGCCTCCTTTATTTAAAATTTAGAGGAAAAAATTTTTATACGGAGGGAAGGTTGTAAAACCCGCGACTCGAGCCAGGGTTGTATAATCGTTAGCCGGTTGGTTTGACCGTGGTTGGAGTCGTTTCAGCTTTTACAACACGTGTGCGGGGCCGAGGCCGACCATGTGCACCTGCTATGAGGGTTCATGTATACCCAAGCATCGATGATAGTGTCAGATACGCATTAGCAGACTGAGTGATCAGTAGATATGAGAGTATACAGTTAATGATTTTATTTTATTTCATGTTGTGACGTGGAATTAGTTCATGTTGTTTTGTTTGATTTTTGGGATTTTTCCTAATTTTTTTGGGAATTATTTTGAGTTAGTTATTATTCTTAACTTGAGCTGGTGTCGAGTCAAGTTTTATTTACAAGTTTGCCACTCTATATTTCTAATCTTCCTCCCCCAAAGCCCGAGGTCTTCACCGCCCTAAACCCTTGCTGCCGCCGATGAGGTTGTCGCCACCGCCGCCGATCGGCGCCTCCCAGCCCGGTCATACGATCGCCTTATCGCGTTGACCGTGCCCGGCCACCGTCCAGCCAATGCGACGCCGGAAATCTCCCACGATTTCACGGCCGTTCCCGACGTGATTCATGCCACGGTGACGTCGAAGCTCTCACCCCAACTTCCGCTACCTTTCCCCCTTACCTAGCGCCACCGTCAAGGCCGGCCGTCGGCCTGATTGGAGCGACCGACCACCCCGACCGACTTGACACCAGCTGTCGAGGGCCATCGTCCCCTCAGCTGCCCTTGTCGTCACCACCATTGGGTCAAGCTCACTGAGACGGTGCTAACCCTTACCTCTGATTGCCCCGCTGGTGCAGTCGCCAGAAAATCGCTGGCTCGACTTCACCGCCGTTGTCTGTGGGCACCGATTTCATCGCCGATCGCGAGGTGGTTTTCCCTTCTTTATTTCAGTATTATTTTATGCATGTTTTGTTCATGCTAGGATATAGGAATTAATTTTATTAACTTCATGATTTTAGTTTAATTAATTGTACATTATGATAAACATGTGATGATTAGCGTAGATTGTGTTGTGTGATGTAAATGCTCACTAATGAAATTATTAGTAAACAACTGAATTGTAAAGACCGTGAGAAAAAAAAAATTTTTACGCGGGTACGGTCTGGAATTGACTGAATGTGCCATATTCTTTACCTCACATTTTAGGAAGCTTTCCAAAAAGCCATGGGAACTCAAATCATGCTGAGCACAACATATCATCCCCAAACTGACGGGAAGAGTATGGACTATTTAATCTTTGGAAGATTTGTTAAGAGCTTGCATTCTTAACTGGGGAGGTGACGAGGAGAAACACTTAGCCTTAGCTGAAATCACCTTCAATCACTCTTACCAAGCCCGTACAAGGAAGACATCATTCAAAGCCTTATATGGTAGGCCCCGTAGATGTCCATCGTGTTGGCTGGAGTCTACCGAGGTAGTTATAGTCGGGCTAGAGATGGTGAGGGAAGCAACTGAAAAGGTGAAACTCATTCAGCAAAGACTTAAAGCAACTCAAGATCAATAAAAGAGTTTTGCTGATACTCGAAGGAAGGACCTAGCGTTCCAAGTTGGGGAGTTTGTATACCCAAAGACATCTCGTACGAAGGGGGTGGTCAGATTAAAGATATCAGGGAAGTTAAAGCGAAGAATCATAGGACCGCTTCCAATCCTAGATCGAGTTGGGAATTGTGCATATAGATTAGCATTGCCACCAAGCCTAGCTGGAGTACCCAATGTTTTCCTTGTGTCAATGCTAAAGAAATATGTAAGGAACGCTAGGTAATTCCTTTGGAACAAGGAAATTCCTTTGGTAAAAAGTATTATGGAAAAATCAGGGGTAGAGGAAGCTACATGGGAGACTGAACAAGAAATGACAAGGAAATACCCTAGCCTGTTTGTGGCATAGGCATTTATATTTGTAGTAGCATGAACTAATCCCGAAGAAATAAATAAAATTAATCTTGTTTGTCTTGTTCGGTATGTTTTCCTTGTCATTCTTCTAAGATAGTGAGAAAAAAAATATTTTTTTCAGCGGATGCGGTCCAGAAATGACCAAACATGTTATATTCTTTACTCGGTTAATTATAATATTCTATTATTTACCCATTTATTTACCCGGTTACCCAGTTTAGTGAAGTACGGGTGAATCGATAGGATTGGTCATCAAGATTATTATGATTATTAGCCGACCGGTCAAGGTTCGACCTAAGGCCAAACCCCCGGTCTTGGGTGGGTGACGACTTGGTGAGTGGGAGGAAAAGGGAGAACAAACGTTAGCCAAGTGATATCTATTCATGAATGGGCGGTAGGGTAGGGTGTAAGAATTTAATTGAGGGACTCGTTGAGTTGTATATATATATATAGTTGTGAAGATTGTGGGAAATCCTTTTCCCTAGCCATCCACTCCTTCTTGTCTCCTCTCCGTCTTAGGCACCCTCCTCATTGCTGCGTGAGTTTCTCGTCCATTTTCTTATTTCTTTTACATTAGGACTCTTGCATGCATATTTTTAATTGATACTAAGCTTGCTAATAATGGGAATTAAAGTTGGAAATCAACAAAAAAACTAAACTGAACTGTAATTGGAATCCCGTCCATGGCCGAGCGCTTGAAACTTTGGCAAGATGGGCGACCGTAAGAACAATTGCAAGGCAGCCCCTCACGCCCCGACGACCTCTCTTGCTGCTGGGTCAAAGGGAGGGCTCGCCACATACCTGGTTTTCGGGTGGGTGGCGGAATTGCAGCGGTGAATGGGCGGAGTTGCAAGGGTGATGTAATTGGCGTCGTTCTGCTGCAATAGATGCTGTAATGGATGTTCAGAGGGGTAGACACCGGTTGTGCTTCGTAAACAGCAACATGGGTTCCTTCATAGCAGTTCAGGCCGCCAGAACAGTCCACAAGGATGACTTTCTCGCCTGAATTCATGGTGGCGAAGTGCAGAAGTGGGGAGAACGACCATACTCCATGCAACGTCCAAAGGTAGCTGATCCTTACTGTTTTCAGGCCGGCCTGAGGTCGTGGAACATCTGAATTGTAGCAAGGTGTAGGAAAGGAGGGGTCTTGAGGCTGGGAGAAAAAGAACAGGAAAGGAGTTGGGCGCCATGGCCCATCACATGGTCATTGTAACGACCCGCCATTTTTCACGATATTGTGGGCCTAACCAGCTAAGTGTTACTCAAAAGTAAAGTAATTATGTCAAACATTTTTTTATAAATAATAACATATATAAAGATCCCACAGTCTTGGACCGTTTCCCAGCAGCCACACTTATTTCTCAAATAGTAAAAAGAGAGTTCCTCATATTTATTTTGCTCCATGCTCTGGTTGTCAATCACCTAATCTCGTATCTGCACACCTGCGGAGGCAATTTCGCGTTAGTGATTCCAACACTAAGTAGTATAATAGATAAAACAAAATATGTACATTCCACTATTTCCTTATGTTTATTTTAATATGCGGTGGAGCGATTCCGCTATACTCCAAAACAATGCGGAGGAGGTATCGGCTGTGATCCGCACACCCCGGCCGTAGCCTTTTTGTGGGGTAGCTATCATTGCACTCTGGTGATTGCTATGCCCCGTTTGTGGGGAAGCTCTCACTGCCAACTCTAGTGCCAGTGCCTCACACACCCCGGCCGTAGCCTTTTTATGGGGCAGCTATCACTGCACTCCAGTGTGATGGACGAATCGTGCCTCACTCACCCCGGCCGTAGCCTTTTTATGGGGCGGCTATCACTGCACTCCAGTGCGATGGACGAATCGTTGTGCCTCACTCACCCCGGCCGTAGCTTTTTATGGGGTGGCTATCACTACTCTAAAACAATGTCGATACATTACAAAATTCACACACATAACACGACCCAGTGTCGGACTAAGTCAATTCTTTGACCCCGGTTGCACATGGTAGTCAAATCTGGGCTCAGGCCGACCTAGGCTACTAACAAGGAAAATACGATGTTCTACCTATTATACGTACCTGACTTGTGATTACGTCTGACTGTGATCCGTTAACCCTAATATGAATGAGGGCATAAAATTATACATTAGTATAATTTTACTCACGTCTAAAATGCACGCAACTAAATATTTAATATATGCCACATTAATTATATTTATTTAATTCAATAAGGTTCAACACTTCTTTATTTAATTAATTATGCTATCTCGTGATTTCTATACGATTATCTTTTATTGATCCATTATTTTACTTTACGAATTTATTATAAGAATAATCATTGTATTTATCAAATATAAATTTTATATGATAAAGGTGAAGTCTTTATTAAATATTCCTCACAACTCTTCAATTTAAGTTAATCGCTTTTAATAAGCCGATTAATTAATTACCGTTTATCCTGATCGAAATTTATTAATTTCATGTAATAATTTATAAATTTATTATTTTGGCCACTTAACTCGTATCCCTTTAAATTAATTATTTTAATGATTTTAATACGAGGTGGTATTATTATTATGATTTTCAACTCAACCCGTATCGAGTCAAACAGAAATTACAAAACTGCCATCCTCTTCTTCTTCTTCTTCTTTCCCGTCAGTCTACCCAAAACCAATCTTCTTCTTCTTTCCCGTCAGCCTTTCTCTTCTCCACCCAAAACCACTCCAACCTCTTCTCCTTCGACCCAAATCCAGATCATGTCCTTCACCAATTGTTTCCCTTCCCTAGCAATCCAATTGGCAGCAACTATCCAGGGCGACCTTGTTCTGCACCACCAAGGCAACTAACCAGCAGCCACGGTGACCTCGACCTGCTGCTATGGCGACTCTAACGTGGCCAGCAGCACCGCCCCAAGGCGACCCCTTGTTCCCGCACAACAACCCAACGCCCAAAAGAAGAGAAACACTACACTGCTGTGTGTTATATGCAACTGTTTGTGACACAATCGCCATGGTGCTGTTGCTGCAATTCAGCAGGACGTGCTACCATCCTTGGCCATAAATTCTATGAAATCTAACTTATAATTACTGCAACATGCATAAGGACGTTGATGCAGCAACTGATCAGCAAAAGATTATGACTTGTCGCTGTAATTAATCACAAGCAACCAAGAATTGCTGCAAGGCAGCAATTTACATTCTTGGGTGGATTTCTGGTTCTAGTCCAGTTTAATTCTCCTTTTTCTTGTTGATTTCAGGTTTTTGTTTCCATGATTATTTAGTTTATTATAATTTTTATCATATGTATGCATGCAAACTAAGAAGAAGAGAGGAAGAAACTTACCAGAACAAGGGGAAACCGGCGTCTGTCCAAAGAGACTTATGTGAATGACGCCCCCCTCATTCTCCTTATATAATGAAAGAAGGCCTAGGGTATATGAAAACACACTTCGTTGCCGGGTAAATGGGTAAGTGATGCGGTTCACTTTACTAGTTTAAACGGTTAAATGGTATGGTTTACTTAACCGGGTAAAAATACTTAACCTGTTAACTAATACTTTCCACTTGACCGGGTAATTAATAATTAACCGGGTAGCGGGTAAATAATTTAAATAAATTCATGGATACCAACGTTCGATCCCACCGCGTCGAATATATATATATATATATATATATATATTCCGGGTCTTTACAGTCGTCTTGGTTAACTGCAGTAAAACACTCACTTGAGGCTTCCTCGCTTGCTGATTTTATCTTGTTGTCGACGCTTTGTTGGGTTGTTTAAATGGTGGTTCAATTGGGTGCCAAGATAAAAGTTGGAGGAGACGGATGAACTTGTTTTTGGAGAAGAGAAGAATGGTGACCGGAAGAAGAAGGAGAAGGATGGTGGCAGTTTTGTAAATATGGGTTGACTCGATACCTACTCGAGTTAAAAAATAATACGAACTCGTAATAAATCTTTAAAAATAATCATTTTAATGGGTTATTGGTAATGTTACTAAACTAATTAATTATTGGACGAAAATTTATTATCTCAAAAGAATATATACAAATAATAATAATTAAATACTTGTTTATGAATTAATAATTACTTTATTATTTATGAAGTGTTAATTATGATTTAGATAATTAATTTAAAATGTAAAGTAGGACTTAAATAATTATGTCACATGAATAATTAATTATCTCACTAGATTTGTTGATAATTTAATATTTGTTTTTGAAAATGATATATATATTAGATATTTAGCTATATGTATTCCTACTCGAATAAAATTATACTTATGTGTAGTTTTATGTTCTCGTTCAGATTAAGATCATTGGTCGTAACAGCGAGTTTGAAATATCCAGGTCCGTATAATGATTTGAAATGTTGTATTGTCTGTATAATTATTTGAAATGTTATATTTTCCCAAACTAGTATAATTAATTGAAATGTTGTATTTTCTCAAATTTGTATAATTATTTCAAATGTTGTATTTTCCCAAACTGGTAGCCTTTGTCGGCACTAATCTTACAATGAGCAGGGAGACTATTTTTAATCTCAGAATGATGTGGGAGACCACGTAATCTAAAAATGAGCTGGGAGATAAATTCTAATCTCAGAATGAACTGGGAGACCATGACTAATCTCATAATGAGCTCGGAGACCATCTAATCTCAGAATGAGCTGGGAGAGAAATTTCTAATCTCAGAATGAACTGGGAGACAATGACTAATCTCAGAATGAGCTGGGAGACCACGTTCTCTTAGAATGAGGTGGGAAACAATTTCTAATCTCAGAATTAATTGGGAGACAATGACTAATCTCAGAAAGACATGGGAGACCACTTAATCTTAGAATGAGCTGGGAGATAATTTTTAATCTTAGAATGAGATGGGAGATGACTTTTACGAATCTCAGAATGACCTAAGAGACTAATTACTAATCTCAGAATGACTTGAGAGATAATTACTAAAAGACTTGTGAAACGATAATAAAAATAAAAAATGAGATAAATGATAATAGGGATTATATTGACTTGTTTATTTAATTATGCGGCTTAGTGGTTTTATCACTCACGCAGAATTGCCTCTGCAGGTGAGCAGTTTTGGACTAAAGAATAGAAGTTTGATTGGTGGTTCTTTTACAAACCTAGGTATGGTGGATCGATAATAAAAAAATTGGGCTTCCTTATTATTCTCTTGTGTTATAAATGTAGTTATGGGAAACGGTTCGAGACTGTGGGACAGTTATTTTATATTTTAGAGAACATGATTTATTGTTATGATTCATATTATATGTTGCGAGACTTATTTGCTGTATTTCAATTCATGTTCTGGTGAGTCATTACATCTTCTAAATGTACCTCATCTTTCTCTTTCCGTTTGCTTCTGAGTAAGCTAACAATTGTATTGGGTTCATGTTCATTGTTTGGCTTTTTATCTTTTTCCTTAACTTCATTTGGTTGTTATAGCTTTGCAATGCACTTGACCATCTTTCCTTGGTTGTTCTAGCTGGCTGGGAAGTACACCCTTGGGTCGCCCACTTGGTTCCTTGTTTAATTGCACCATAAATTGTTGCATAAACTATTGTTGTTGTTGCTAATTCTGCATGAATTGTTGCATAGTTTGTTGCATGGAATTGAACATTTGAATCAAATCCGGTTGTTGTGGTTGAAAGGGAAGTTAAGGAGGTCGAGAATGTTGTGATGGTGGTGGTGCATTATTGGGGATAGCAGCCGATTTTGGAGAATTATTCTATGAAAAGTTGGGGTTATTGCGTCAACCTGCATTGTAAGTATTGGAATAGCGATTGTTGCTCCTATTAAAATTGCCGATGCAATTAATTTAATTTGTTGCACATTGACCTGTAAAATGTCCTTGTCCACACCATTCACACCTTGGTTCTACAGCCTTAACATGTCCCTGCATATTAAGATTTTGAACTTGATTAGCTAAAGCACTAACCTGAGCAGATAAAGCAGTAAGTGCATCTAATTCTAAAACTTCGGTAATCCTCCTCGGGTGGATGGCTTCTTCTTCAATTGGTTCATGTGCTCTTCTTCCAGCGGCACACAAGTTTCTCAAAGTCCTTTCAATCTTTGGATCACAAGAAAACAAGGGTGACCACACTAATCGATACATAAACAAATGATAACAAGGAAGAAGACAATGATATATTAGTATTTTTTAATTTTTTCTTTTTAAACAATCAGACACCAAAATCTAAAAAGAAAAGAAAAAGGCCCTAAATTAAATAAGAAAATTCAATCTCCCCAGAAATAGTGCCAAAACTTGTTTGAATAATTTTAATGACATGCAAGTACACACGGTCGAAACAAGTAATATAATGATAAAATCAAATATCGTCCCAGAGAGAGATGAATTTCCTTAAATTAATTAAAGAAAATAAAATGAAGAATAAAACAAAAATAACTGACTTAACTAAATCTAAGTAATAACTATAAATTAAAGGCCAAGTTAAAATGATAAAACTCATTATAGAGTCGAATTTCCCTTACCGTGAATTTAATATTCATCAAATATTACTCTTATCTTTTATTCCCTTGGATTGTCGATCTAGGATAATTATATGACATGGTGGCTACCGCTCCTTCATGCTTCTATTACTTTGCCTCAATTTCTACCTCCTGGTGATAATTGACTAATCAACAAAAATAATGCATTAAGAATTGTCTTGCAATCACATACGGTGTTGTGTATCTTCGGACCACAACGACAAAAAGTCAAAAGCCTTGCCATATGATGAATTTTCAATGACTAATCTAATTAATTTCTTTCAAAATCTAATTAAACCTCATGATTTAAGAAATAGATGATCAATCTACTCTTAGCATTTAGAACATGATAATTCAAACAATCCGATTGAATAAAAGAGTAAGAGTTTGAAATAAATTTAATTAAATCATGTTAAGTTCCATTCTTCTCTAGAATTAAACAAATGACCACCATTTTATATAGACGAGAAGATGGCCAAGAGATACAAGAATTCGATGAGGGCTTCCAAAATACGATGTGGACTAAATTATTATAATGTCCGATGAAGTTTCCAATTCCCCGACAACGGTGCCAAAGTTATGTATAGCCATGCACATGGAGCTTTGTCATCATCAAAATTGTAGCCATCAACGGGTGGGGTCCAATGCTCTAACCAACATCAAAATTATGCATATCTCATAAAATATTAATTAATTAGAATATAACGAAAAATATCACCTAATTAATAATATTTATATTCAAAAAGTACAAAATCATATAAAAAACCTAGATAAATATTATATATTTTAAACACTTAATAGCGGCAGAGGCTACCGTCTGTTGCGATCGAAAGAGGGGAGGACGGGGAACAAGATGGCGGTGATGACTGGTGTAGTCCGGCCGGTGGTCAGCCGAAAAATGGTTAGAAATGGGGAGGATTGCCACCGGGTGCGGCAACTCCAGCGGCGGCGATCTCAGCCGTGGCGATGGTTGTGGGTGGCCTTGAAATGTAGATCTTAGGTAGGGTAAGCCGTTAGCATGGTCGGCTTCCTTAAAGGACACTTGCCGGTGTTGGAAAATGGCCCGAAAGGGTGGCGGCTGTGGGGAAAATGAGTCTGAAAACATCATTGCCAGTGTCTATTGCAGCGGCTCCGGTGGCGATGATGGGTACAGATTGATAGTCGGCCGCAAGATGGTCACGGCCGTGCCAATGCAGTGGTCGGAGGAGGGCCAGGGTATCGGCGGTGGTGAGCTGAAGTGGTGGCAGCGTAGGGATGTGACTCTAAAAGTGGGAGTAAAAACAGCTGCGTGCTTGAATTTATTGCTGAGTGGATGGCTCAGATCATGCCATGGGCATGATCCAGACATCCAAAACTCATAGCCTACTGGGGTTCACCTATGTGTATGTGCAATATACATATGGATGGAAAACTCAGATCGAGACAGTCCAAAATCAAAACTGACTGAGTCGTAAAAGTGAATCTATCGGTGGGAATCGAGGCAAAAGGCTAAATGGACCTTGAACCTCGTACCCAGTAAAGCTGAGCCCACAGGGACAATATCTAGTGATCTGAAATTCCTATACTGCATGCAAATGAAATACCTTGAAAATCCCAACGAATACTAAACGCTGTAATGGCCTAGATCTAGGCCTAAAATCTTGGCTAACACATACAAACAACTCTGTATACGTCTGTATACACTGATAACTCATGCTCTTATCTTCTGCATGTCAGGCATACTCAGCCATACTCAGCCACTGTAACATGCTCATGCGGCCACTGAGCCTCATACTCATATTCTTAATATTGTTCTTGCTCGAGCTCGCTTAAATTGAATGAAGACTGCCCGAACTGAACAAAACTAAAACGGGTAAAACCCTAACACAAAAAATGGGGTTTTACACTATGCGTGTTGAGTTTAATCGTGTTTTAGATGTAGTACGACATCGGTGGCATTTTATTGAATCCCTCCAATGTTGTTCCTTTTAGCCGTGCCTTCTACACATGTTTTGTAAAGCTATAAGGATGAGATCCCTTGTTGGTTTTGGAACTGAAGCTCTAGAAATATATAATACAAGCCTCTTCCCTAAAAATATTATATAAGTACGTGTTTTTTTTGTGGATTTCACAAATAAGAGAGTGAGCGGTATGTAAATATGTATGGATCGTTTTAGTACTCCTTCAAACTCTGAGGTAGTGCGATGTATAAGGAACTGCGTAATGCAACACATTTACGGAATTTGTGGTACTATCTTAACCGTTCATTTTGGCACTCGAGTACCATGGCGGGTGTAATATAGAGGATGTGAAGGTGTAAGTGTTGTATGTGTGAAAATTAATATTAGCCATGCATGCAAGCTGACATTTATTTAAGTATGTTTGCTTACTACCCAGTGTGAGGCAATTCCAAAGTTTCATAAGTTTACATGGGTAATGGAATACCCATCTGCCAATTTGTAATAGTTATTTTTGAACCAATAACCTGGCCTTGAACTTGGCTCTGTTGGCCTCTCTGTTGTTGCTGATGCTTGGGAGTTGGGAGTGTAAGTCTCGATTGAGTCATTGCGAGCATCAACTATTGGTTCTTGCCAGTTGGACAGGATGTGGCTCTATGCCCTAGCTAACCACAACTATAGCATACGTTAGGGCCTACTCTACACTCTGTGGCCCGATGTCCTGGTTGACCGCAACTATAACATTCATTTGTGCCTGCTCTACACTCACCTCCATGATGATGTTTGCAATTCTTATAAAAATGTTTTTTGTTGCCCTGAACTTGTCCATCCATAGCCCTCATGGCAACTGGTGCATCTATTTGATGTCTCTGTTGTGCTCCCTGCTATGGCTAATATGGTTGTGGATGTTGCCTCCTCTAGCCAAAATCTCAGCGAGGTCGAGTATCTATCTCTTGCTCTGCCTCACATGTAGTTCTCACCACATAACAAAAGGTGGTAAACTTTCTTTCCAAATTGGCCATCCTGATCTCAGTAATTGAGGACTTAATAAAAATGCTCTATCCACCTTCCTTCAGTCAGAACAAAATCTGGTGCGAATCTTTTTAGAACTATAAATCTGATCTCATATTGCACCACCGTCATGGGACCCCCTACTTCAATGGATGAAATTCTCGTTCCTTTCTCTTCCTGACATCTGCCAGAAAGTACTTTCCATCGAACTACGCTCAGAACTCTTCCCAAGTGATGTCGTGAGGTTGTCGACGGGCAAATGTTGAATTCTGCATAGAATCCTACCATATTCTAGCTTCATCTTGGAATGCCCCTATAATGATGCATGTCATAACTACCAAACAATCCTATGGCTAATGATATCCACAGAAATACCTATTCTTCATCCAACTTCCCAAAGAATGGTCGTCCACCATTCTTAATGAACCATTCATGCTGCCACAGTTCCAAATTCTAGCATCCACCGATCTGTTAGATCCTTCTCCTAGCTTATACTATGGAATTGTGGTCCTATACTTGCTGGTACATTGTCAAATCCTACAACTCCACTTCCACCTGCAGTTTGCCTGCTACCTACTAATGTTGTTCCACTGACATCTGGTTCCATTCCTACCTGAAATGGGGCAAATAGAGGAGTCATTATTGGAGTAGTCCTCTGTTGTAGTAGTGGAGGAGGTCATGCCAGAGAGCCGATGGGAATTGCTAGCTCTCCTCGTACCTCATCTTCTACTGTTGGTTTCTTCTCAGCTTTGGCTACCAAGAGGGTTATCTATCTGAGATCTATCCAGAATTCCTCTTGGTTTTCCTTCATTTGTATCTAAACCGCAGCTAATTAAGCAATCGCAACAACTCTCCCCTGTCGACTACTCCTACTGCAATGATTGTCGCAATGACAGCTCACAATTCGTCGACTAACTAAGACTGACACAATGGCCTCTCCTTGTGGCATGGTAATCTCCAGCCGACTAGATGTTATGTTATTGTGTCCATGCCTGAGACTATCCGGTCTGGGCAATGGAGGGATGGACCCTGATCTGCATCATACGAGTCTGTTACATCATCTTGCTAGTATTTCATGCTCTAACTTGAAACCATGCCGCACCAGTTATTGGTAAGAAAATCTGCAAGCCAAAAACATAAAGACAAAAACTGCCTGTTAGCACAACTCGGAGCAGCTTTTGCATGCATGTAACCTGTAATACATCTACCATCTTAATCAACCAAGTAGCTCTGATATGAAGACTGTAACACACCATTTCGGTTCACCCACGAACCACACTAGAAATGCTATCAGTGACCAAACCATCGCTAATCTACTTGATTTAGTTAAGCCGACCCGGATCTAACCTCGACGTCGTAAGATGATGATGCACACATACAATGCATGGATGAGATGCTTAGGTTCTAACATTGTTCTAAATGGATGCCTATGGTATGAAATCATAAATAAAGCAAACATGCGAAAAGTTCAAAGAAAATAACTATTTTTCAAATAAAATAGAAAGAGACTCCTCTAAAAGTGAACTAGGGATCACCCTACCCACAAGAAACAATATATATATATATATATATATATATATATATATAAATGCAAATAAAAGTGGAAAAACAAATCACAAACATGATGTTTTCTTTCAACATTTCCATTTTTACTCATTTCTGATCTTCTCGACCGAGTCTAGACTCCATTGCTCAACCTATTCAATTCTATTCATAATTTTTAATCCCATGAGAAACATTTCATCAATTCATAGAAATGACATTCAATTCACGTCATTCAAAGTAAGTCATCATTTAACAACATTAATTTCATTTGGCAAGTATATGTGTACACAATTGCATTGCTACTCCTCTACAATCCCAATAGTGCTCAATCCTCCAGATTCTCACCTATTTATGCAATGAAAAAATGTGAGTAATAAGTGTTACTGGTCCAGAAATAACTAATAACAATCTAGCATAGGAGAACTGACTCTAATCTTAAATGAAAACATTCTTATACTTCCTCATAGAATCTCTCATAAGGGTGCTAATTAAGAGCCGTCAACCTCGGCTAGACTGTAACGACCCCGCCCAACGGGCAACGTAATGGGCCTAAGTAGACAGGATCTTCACCCATTAGGTATTAGATGTGGGATTAAGTTGAGGGATTTCACAATCTACACTCCCTTAGGAAATTTTGTCCCCAAAATTCCTACACTTGGCCCGTTGCTAACCCTAGCCCAGGACCTTCTTTGGTACGTGACCGGCAGCCTAACCAACGTCCCTAGTCTTGGCCCTAGCCCACGACCTTCTTTGTCACGACTATAACTGCTTCGGTAGACTCAAGATAGCACGATGGAGACCTGCAGAGCCTATCGTATAAGGCTTCAAATGGTGTCATCTCTATACTAGCTTGGTAAGAGTTATTGTAGGTGAATTCAGCCAAGGCTAAGTGTTTCTCCCACTCACCTCCCCAGTCAAGAATGCAAGCTCTTAACAAATCTTCCAAAGTTTGAATAGTCCTCTCACTTTGACCATCAGTTTAGGGATGATATACTGTACTCAACTTGATTTGGGTCCCCATGGCTTTTTAGAAAGCTTCCAAAAAATGTGAGGTACATAGGGGATCTCAGTCAAAGACTATATTGTCAACCTCGGCTAGACTGTAACGACCCCACCCAACGTACAATGTAATGGGCCTAAGTAGATAGGATCTTCACCCAGTAGGTAATAGATGTGGGATTAAGTTGAGGGATTTCACAATTCACCCCCTTAGGAAATTTCGTCCCCAAAATTCCTACAACCCTAGCCCACAACCTACTTTGGCCCGTGACCGGCAGCCTAACCAACGTCCCTAGTATTGGCCCTAGCCCACGACCTTCTTTGTCACGACTATAACTGCTTCGGTAGACTCAAGATAGCACGATGGAGACTTGCAGGGCCTATCATATAAGGTTTCAAATGGTACCATCTCTATACATGCTTAGTAAGAGTTATTGTAGGTGAATTCAGCCAAGGCTAAGTGTTTCTTCCAGTCACCTCCCTATTCAAGAATGCAAGCTCTTAACAAATCTTCCAATGTTTGAATAGTCCTCTAACTTTGACCATCAGTCTGGGGATGATATACTGTACTGAACTTGATTTGGGTCCCCATGGCTTTTTGGAAAGCTTCCAAAAAATGTGAGGCACATAGGGGATCTTGGTCAAAGACAATCTCCTTTTGAATCCCATGCAGCTTGACAATATTGTCAATATACGATCCTGCCAGGTATTCCGCTGTCCTCATTAATTTCGTGGGGATGAAGTGAGCTACCTTAGTTAGTCGGTCCACAACCACCCATATTGAGTCATGCTTCTTCTAAGTCCTTGGGAGCTTGTCTCACCATCTCTTGCCCGACTATAACTGCTTCGGTAGACTGCAGGCAGCACGTTGGAGATCTGTAGGGCCTACCATATAAGGCTTCAAATGGTGACATCCCTATACTGGCTTGGTAAGAGTTATTGTAGGTAAATTCTCCCAAGGCTAAATGTTTTTCCCAGTCACCTCCCAAGTCAAGAATGCAAGCTCTTAACAAATCTTCCAAAGTTTGAATAGTCCTCTCACTCTAACCATCAATTTGGGGATGATATGTTGTACTCAGCTTTATTTGGGTCCCCATGGCTTTTGGAAAGCTTCCCAGAATTGTGAGGTGAATAGGGGATCTCGGTCGAAGACTATCTACTTTGGAATCCCGTGCAACTAGACAATATTGTCGACATACAATCCTGCCAGGTATTCTGCAGTTCTCATTTCTTTTGTGGGTATAAATTGAGCTACCTTAGTCAGACCACACCCACCCATATGGTGTCATGCTTCTTCTGAGTCCTTGGGAGCTTTGCAATAACATCGCATGTGACACACTCCATTGATTTATAAAGGTTGCAATAGTCGTCCAGGTAGCTGATGTT
The DNA here is from genome assembly GCA_033002965.1 of Piper betle. Lineage (NCBI taxonomy): Eukaryota > Viridiplantae > Streptophyta > Magnoliopsida > Piperales > Piperaceae > Piper > Piper betle. Next base: position 96,165 of record JAURVB010003561.1, read on the forward strand.
GGGCTTTGATCTGTTGGCAAGTCTGACACTTGGAGACAAAATCCACAACCTCCTCTTCATCCCAATCCACCAGTAGGTTTGCTTTAAATCCTGATACATTTTAGTAACTCCAGTGTGTATCCAGAACTTTGAGCGATAAGCCTCCTCCAAGATATTCCGCCTCAGTGCGTCATCCTTGGGTACATACAACCTTCCTCCAAGATATTCCAGCCTCAGTGCGTCATCCTTGGGTACATACAACCTTCCTCTAAATCTGATCACACTATTGGAATCAGCTACAATGTCAAGAGTCTTGTCCAACATTTCAGTCAGCTCCTCATCACCCATTTGCGCTAGTTTAACACGATCAAATAAATCTTTGGAAATGACCAAATTTGTGAGTAATCCTGTTAGTTGCTCCACAGGGGTTGATAGCCACCACTTCAACTGACATGGCCCAAAGTCTAGCTTGCTTCTAACTTTTGTCCACCTTGCCCTTCCAAGTCAACGTGTCTCCTTACACATTCGCTTTCCCGGGTGGTATAAGATTTGGAAGTCATAATCCTTCAAATATTCTATCCACTGTCTCTGTTGACGTTTAAGGTGAAGATATACTTTAAAATCTGGTTGTTAGTGAAGACTTCGAACTGGGCTCCATACAAGTACTAACTCCAAATCTTCAGTGCAAAAACCACTGCTTCCAATTCCAATTCATGGGTCCATAATTTTGCTCATGATTCTTCAATTGACAAGAGGCATAGGCCACCACTTTACCTCCCTGCATAAGGATACATCCTAAACCCAACAGGGACCCATCATTGAAAACTATGAATCCTTCATTACCATTTGGTAGTGTCAAGATATGTGAGATCCCTCAACTTAGTTATAACGACCCGGCCAAAGTGAAACGTAATGGGCTAAGTCATTTCTTTAAAATGGGTACCCCGGAAGTTAAAGATCTATAATCCATTCCCACTTATAAACAAGATCTTCTCCCAGTAGGTATTAGATGTGGACTAAGTTGAGGGATCTCACAATCCACCCACCTTAGGAAATTTCATCCTCGAAATGCCTATTCCTGGCCCGTTGCTAGCCCCAGCCCACGTCCTTTTTGGCCCGTGACCGGCAGCCTAGCCAACGTTCCTAGTCCATCCCACCATCTAACACGGAACCAACCTGGCTCTTATACCACCTGTAACGACCCGACCATTTTTAACAATATTGTGGGCCTTGTTGGCCAGGTATTACTAAAATAAAACTACTAAATGCTGAGTAATAAGTTAAAAAATAATGGTTCCCACAGTCTTAGACCATTTCCCATAGCCACATTTATAACTCAAAACAAAATAAAAAGAAGTCCCATTTATTACCCATTCTCCTAACCTGACTATCCTATAATACATTTATTCTACCTTATTTGAGCTGAAATCAAACAATATTGATTGGCCTACATACCCATGTCGGGATCAAGCTCGATGTAGTTCTATTGGCTGATGGGTTAGTCCACCATGCCACTATAAAATATTGGGCCGATGGGTCAGTCCATCGTGCCCCCTTATTGGCTGATTGGTTCATTCCATCGTACCCCCTATTACGTTGGGCCGATGGGTCCATTCCACCGTACCCCCTATTGGGCAATGGGTCCATTCCATCGTACTCCCTATTGGCCGATGAGTCCATTCCACCGTACCCCTTATTAGCTGATGGGTCCATTCCACCGTACCGCTTATTATGTTGAGCCGATGGGTCCATTCCACCGTACCCCTATTGGCTGATGGGTCCATTCCACCGTACCACTTATTAGGTTGAGCCGATGGGTCCATTCCACCATACCCCCTATTGGCCAATGGGTCCATTCCACCGTACCACTGTATTAGGTTGAGCCGATGAGTCTATTCCACCGTACCCCCTATTGGCCGATGTGTCCATTCCACCGTACCACTGTATTAGGTTGAGCCGATGGGTCCATTCCACCGTACCCCCTATTGGCCGATGGGTCCATTCCACCAAACCACTTATTAGGTTGAGCCGATGGGTCCATTCCACCGTACCCCCCTATTGGCCGATGGGTCCATTCCACCGTACCACTGTATTCGGTTGAGCCGATGGGTCCATTGCACCGTACTCCCCTATTGGCCGATGGGTCCATTCCACCGTACCACTTATTAGGTTGAGCCGATGGGTCCATTCCACCGTACCCCCCTATTGGCCGATGGGTCAATTCCACCATACCACTGTATTAGGTTGAGCCGATGGGTCCATTCCACCGTCCCTCCTGTTGGCCGATGTTTATTTATGGACTGTTCGTTCTATTTTGACATGTCCATTATTAGATTTTGAACAGAGCGGCTAAAAAAATAGGGTTTCTTGAAACTAGTCAAACGTGAATTTCATATCTGCCATCTAATTTGCAACCATACAATATCTCAACACCCAAAGACTTATTGCAATTTATACCAAAAATTTCCAACAACTTAGCAAGGTATTTCTAATGAATTTATGCATAGCAACCATGCATGTAAGAGTTCTAATGGAAAAGAAACTAAGAAGAAGTATGAAATACTTACACCACAATGGAAAGGCACTGGAGAGGAGGCAAGAAGGAGTGGACTCCCTTCTTCTCCCTAACCCCCTCCTCCTATATATATGTGCTTCAACGAGTTCCTCAATTAAATTCTCACATCTATTCTTGTATAGGTATTCCCTAGGTTCAATGAGTCCCTTTATTAAATTCTTTCACCCCATCATCCGTTCATGAATCAGTATTCTCTAGGTTGGGTTCGTCTTCCCTAATGCCAGAGTTTGGCCATATGTCTTCTCTAAGGTTAGGGTTTGGCTTTTTGTTGAACCGTGACCGGTCTACTTGATAACCAACCATATCCATTCATCGAAAATAATATTTCATAATACTTAGGTTCAATTCTTGAAATATAAATTTTCACATATTTTCACGGTTATTACAATATTGTGAGATCCCTCAACTTAGTCCCACATCTAATACCTACTGGGAGAAGATCTTGTTTATAAGTGGGAATGGACTATAGATTTTTAACTTCCGGGGTACCCATTTTAAAGAAATGACTTAGCCCATTACGTTGCACTTGGGCCGAGTCGTTATAGGTGGTATGAGAGCACGGTTTCCCAAAAGCTCACATCTTATGACTCAAGTACCTTGTTGAAGAGTCCAATATTTATTTTTCTCCAATAGGGTATGTCATTAGGAAATTAGTGGACTCCCTAATAAACCTAAATAATCATTAACAAAAAAATTTAATGAACCATAACGGAATAAATTTTAGATGGCAGGCACCCGAAGGAAGTCAAGCCAAGCTGCGCAGTCGGACACAAACCTGGAGAGTGTGTTAGGCCAAATTTTGACGGCCATACAGGGACTAGCGCAGGCTTCAGAAAATACCATTTCTGTGGTTCAGAACATGGTGCAGAGGTTACCGGGATTGGTAATGGGGAATGGAGCTCCAAATTCGGCTGCGGGTCCTAGTAACGTCCCAAATGGGGATCAGGGGAGCGCCCAAGAGCGGGTAGGAATAGCTGACCCGGGCGAGCGAGGGAACTTCCAAACCCAGTGCCACCGGTAGTCCGACAAGTGGTACTGCCAGTTGGGGATGACAGTGATCGATACACTGTAGAAAAATTTCGGAAGAACGGAGCTGAGGTATTCATTGGGGGAACTGATCCAATGAAGGCGGAGAGCTGGATAGACATTACTGAAAAAGCATTTAGAGCTCTATCGGTGCCCCATCGCCATCAGGTGAGGTTGGCAACATGCATGCTTCAGGAGGAAGCATCTTATTGGTGGAAATCCATGGAAAAGACCACCTTTTATCGCCGTGAGATCTCATCCATCTCATGGGCGGAATTTATAATAGTTTTCAATGGACAGTATTTTCCCGAGTCCGTTGTCCAACAAAAAGCACTAGAATTCGCCACTCTGGCTCAGAGGGAAGATTCTGTCTGGGAATATGCCAAGAATTTCTTGCAGTTGGAACGATTTGCACCTGGGATTCTGGCAACTGATAAGGCTAGAGCGGACAAATTCTTCTGGGGGTTGAAGCCCGCATTGAGGAGTAGGGTTGCTACTGCACCAAGAGGCACTATAACAGAAGTGATCGAGGCAGCCACCACTCATGAGTTGGTGTACGAGCATGACCGTGCACAGAAACAAGGAAAGGCTAAGAATTTCCAAGGGGACGTAGAGGGGAACCACAAAAGGAAGTTTGAGGAGATTCTACTTAGACAATGTAAAAATTGCAACAAGACGCATTCCGGGCAATGCACTGAGCCCCGTCGGTGCTACAATTGCGGAAGGACGGGACACATACATAAGGACTGTCGTCAGCCTCCGAAGCAACAACAAGAGCAACCTGAGGTTCCGAAGATATAGTTAATCATGATCATCCTGTTGATGTTATAATATTTCGGGGACGAAATATTTCTAAGTTGGGGAGATTGTAAGAACCGTGAAAATATGTGAAAATTTTTATTTCAAGACTTGAACCTAAGTATTATGAAATATTATTTTCGATGAATGGATATGGTTGGTTATCAAGTAGACCGGTCACGGTTCAACGTAAAGCCAAACCCTAACCTTAGAGAAGACGTAAGGCCAAACTCTGGCATTAGGGAAGACGAACCCAACCTAGAGAATACTGATTCATGAACGGATGATGGGGTAAGAGAATTTAATAAAGGGACTCGTTGAACCTAGGGAATACCTATACATGAATAGATGTGAGAATTTAATTGAGGAACTCGTTGAAGCATATATATATAGGAGGAGGGGGTTAGGGAGAAAAGGCAGTCCACTCCTTCTTGCCTCCTCTCCAGTGCCTTTCCATTGTGGTGTAAGTATTTCATACTTCTTCTTAGTTTCTTTTCCATTAGAACTCTTACATGCATGGTTGCAACGCATAAATTCATTAGAAATACCTTGCTAAGTTGCTGGAACTTTTTGGTATAAATTGCAATAGGTCTTTGGGTGTTGAGATATTGTATGGTTGCAAATTAGATGGCAGATATGAAATTCACGTTTGACTAGTTTCAAGAAACCCTATTTTTTTTAGCCGCACTGTTCAAAATCTAATAATGGACATGTCAGAATGGAACGGACAGTCCATAAATAAATATCGGCCAATAGGGGGGTACGATGGAATGGACCCATCGGCTCAACCTAATACAGTGGTACGGTGGAATGGACCCATCGGCCAATAGGGGGTACGGTGGAATGGACCCATCGGCTCAACCTAATACAGTGGTACGGTGGAATGGACCCATCGGCCAATAGGGGGTACGGTGGAATGGACCCATCGGCTCAACCTAATAAGTGGTACGGTGGAATGGACCCATCGGCCAATAGGGGGTACGGTGGAATGGACCCATCGGCTCAACCTAATACAGTGGTACGGTGGAATGGACCCATCGGCCAATAGGGGGTACGGTGGAATGGACCCATCGGCTCAACCTAATAAGTGGTACGGTGGAATGGACCCATCGGCTAACTAAGGGGTACGGTGGAATGGACCCATCGGCCAATAGGGGGTACGATGGAATGGACCCATCGGCCAATAGGGGGTACGGTGGAATGGACCCATCGGCCCAACATAATAGGGGGTACGATGGAATGAACCAATCGGCCAATAAGGGGGCACGATGGACTGACCCATCGGCCCAATATTTTATAGTGGCACGGTGGACTAACCCATCAGCCAATAGAACTACATCGAGCTTGATCCCGACATGGGTATGTAGGCCAATCAAGATTGTTTGATTTCAGCTCAAATAAGGTAGAATAAAAGTATGATAGGATAGTCAGGTTAGGAGAATGGGTAATAAATGAGACTTCTTTTTATTTTGTTTTGAGTTATAAATGTGGCTATGGGAAATGGTTTAAGACTGTGGGAACCATTATTTTATAACTTATTAGTCGGCATTTAGTAGTTTTATTTTGGTAATACCTGGCCAACAAGGCCCACAATATTGTTAAAAATGGCCGGGTCATTACATTAGTCGCACATCTAATACCTACTGGGAGAAGATCCTGTTTATAAGTGGGAATGGACTATAGATCTTTAAACTTTCGGGATACCAATTTTAAAGAAATGACTTAGGCCTATTACGTTGCACTTTTGGCTGGGTCATTACAAATGGTATCAGAGCCGGCCTGGTTCCGTGTTAGATGGTGGGATGGACTAGGGACGTTGGCTAGGCTACCGGTCACGGGCCAGAAAGGTTGTGGGCTGGGGCTAGCAACGGGCCAAGAATAGGCTTTTCAGGGACGAAATTTCCTAAGGTGGGTGGATTGTGAGATCCCTCAACTTAGTCCCACATCTAATACCTACTGGGAGAAGATTTTGTTTATAAGTGGGAATGGACTATAGATCTTTAAACTGTCGGGGTACCCATTTTAAAGAAATGACTTAGGCCCATTACGTTGCACTTTGGGCTGGGTCGTTACAAATGGTATCAGAGCCGACCTGGTTCCGTGTTAGATGGTGGGATGGACTGGGGACGTTGGCAAGGCTACCGGTCACGGGCCAAAAAAAAGGTTGAGGGCTGGGGTTAGCAACGGGCCAAGACTAGAAACGTTGGCTAGGCTGCCGGTCACGGGTCAGAAAGGTCGTGGGCTGGGCTAGCAACGGGCCAAATATAGGCATTTCGGGGATGAAATTTCATAAGGTGGGTGGATTGTGAGATCCCTCAACTTAGTCCTACATCTAATACCTACTGGGAGAAGATCCTGTTTATAAGTTGGAATGGACTAGAGGTCATTAACTTTCGGGGTACCCATTTTAAAGAAATGAGTTAGCCTATTATGTTGCACTTTGGGCTGGGTCGTTACAAGACATGTACAATTGTTAGACTCGTCTTTAGAGACTGGAAACTCTTTCTCACACTTACTACTAAATTCGAACTTGACTCCCTTCCTTGTGAGTTTGGTCATCGGCAATGCTGCTAAGAAGAAGTCCTTAATGAACTGATTTGGGTTGTGGCCAATCAATGACTTCTTTCACTTTTGATGGATCCATTGCAACTCCGTCCTATGAGATAATATGGCCAAGGAAGTTTACCTCCTTCGACCAGAAGTCACACTTTGAGAACTTGGCGAATAGTTGATGTGCTTCACATGCTCTTCTTCATTATTTGAATAAACTAGAATGTTGTACACAAACACAATGATAAACTTGTCCCAAGTATGCGTGAAATATTGCGTTCATGAGTGACATAAAGACCATTGGTGCATTTGTTAGACCAAAAGGCATGACCAGAAAGTCATAATGTCCATATCATCTACGGAAAGCTGTTTTCTATATGTCTGACTTCTATTTCGCAACTGGTGATAACCAGACCGCAAGTCTATCTTAGAAAATACTCCGACTATTTTTAGCTGATCAAACAAGTCATCAATCCTTGGTAAGGGGTACCAATTCTTGACTGTCACTTGATTGAGTTGTCGATAGTCAATACATAACCGAAGTGATCCATCCTTCTTCTTCACATAAAGAACGGGGCACCCCAGCGTGAAGTACTTGGTCGGATGAAGCCTACTTGCAACAACTCTTCTAGTTGACTCTTTAACTCCTTGAGTTCTGCTGGAGCCATGCGGTATGGTGCTTTAGAAATTGGTCTTAGTCCAAGTGCTAGGTCAATGGTGAACTCTACTGCCCGCTTAAAAGGTAACCCTAGAAGTTCTTCTCAAAATACATCGAGAAATTCTGCTACCACAGGAATCAAGGACAACTCTTTGGGTTTTGACTCAGACTCAATTAAGTTAGCTAAAAAGACTTTGCAACCCTCACTTGATGGTGGTGGGGCACAGATAGAGCCCTAAACATTCTTTCGGTAATTTATAACATAAGAGAATAAAAGGGAAGTCCAAATTTATTGTCAATTCACCAAACCGTAGGTTGGTAAAAGAACCACCAACCACACTCTTAATCCTCAGTCCAATGTTGTTCACTTGCGGAGGCAATTCCGCGTTAGTGATAAAATCACTAAGCCGCATAATTAAATGAAACAAGTCAATATAATCCCCATTATCATTTCACGAGTCTTTTAGTGATCATGAGACTATGCCGAGCTATTAATATGCTAGCAGGGGTGGCCGTCCATCTAGCTACCATCCCATTCATGCACACATATGCTTCATGGGCCGCAGCCTGTAGTTACCGAAATTTACCATTGACTCCCCCTCTCGGTATCACAAGTGCATAATGAGCCTTCTTGCGCCACTGCACCCTATCAACCCTTTCGGCATGGGGGGAGGTGTTTAATCTTTCAGAGGGTTCTGCCTTGTGCCGAATTGAGCCGACCCCGGCTGCGTTCCAGCGCATGGTGGTCAGATACTCAAGTCAACCAAGACTCCCACAGATTAATTTTAAAGGGTGCCGCCCAGTGTCGAACTGAGTCAATTCCTTCATCCCGGTTGCGCTCGGTGCATGGTGGCCGAATTTGGGCTCAGGCCGACTAGGGCTGCCAACAAGGGAAAATACAACATTTCAAATAATTATACGGACCTAGATAGTTCGTAAGTGAACTCGCAGTTGTGACCAACAATCCTAATCTGAATGAGAACATAAAATTATACATAAGTATAATTTTATTTGAGTAGAAATGCATGCAACTAAAAGTGTAATATATATTTCAATATTAAAATTTGACAACATAAGTATGAAACCATTCAAAAATAATAAATATTAAATTCTCAACAAATCTAGTGAGATAATTACTTATTCAGGTGACATAATCATTTAAGCCCTACTTTACATTTTAAATTAATTATCCAAATCATAATTAATATTTAACAATTGATAAAATAATTATTAACTGGTAAACAAGTATTTAATTTTCCCTTGCGGTGATAATTGCTTAACCCCGATCTTGATGATTTAGGTTACGGTTATAATTTTTTAATCACTATTATTATTCATAGCAATGTAATAAATTAACTTGTTCAATTAAATTATTTAAAATAATTTATATCATTCAACTTCAAATATATTACTAATACAATTATTTTAAATTATTCAACTCAATAAAGTTCCAACTTTATTTATATTCATTATGCAATTTAGGTTCGACACTTGTGATTTTTACACGATTATATTTTAATAACCCATTTTCTACATTATTGACTCGTTATTAAAATAATCACTTTATTTACCTAATATTAAATTTAATATGGTAAAGGTAAAATCTTTATTTTATTAATTACTTATAATCATCTGATTTAAAATTAATCGCTTATAGCATGCAGATTAATTATCGACTATTTATCATTACCATTTTTTTATTACTTCTGTCCATGTCGATTTCATCCAATAACTAATTAGTTTAGTAACTTTACCCATAACCCATTAAAATGATTATTTTTATAGATTTAATACGAGTTAGTATTATTTTTTAACTTGAGTGGGTATTGAGTCAACCCATATTTACAAAACTGCCATCTTCTTCGTCCCCAACGTCCCTTCTTGTCCTACCTTCTTGTTTGCAACCAAAAAGCAGTCTGGGACGTCTTCTTCTTCAACCCAAAACCAGATCACGTCCTTCCCTAACTGCTCCCCTTCCCCAGCAATCCACTTGGAAGCCTAAGCCCGTGCATTACAACAACTATCCAAGGCGAATCATGTTCTCCACCAAGGCGCACGTTGTCTGGCCAGCAGCTCCGCCTGTGTAAAGACCCGGAATATATATATATATATATATATATATATATATAATAATAATATTAATAATAATACATACGTTCGTCACGGTGGGATCGAATTTTGGGAAAAAAAATTTTTTTCCATACAAATTATATACTGTCAACTGGTTAACTATGAATTACCCGGTTAAGTGAAAAGTATTTTAACCGATTAATTATTGTTTAATCGGTCAAGCGGAATCAAACCGTTTAAACAATAAAGTGAATCATATCGATTACCCGGTTACTCGATTAAGCGAAATATGGGTGAAGTAAGTTTTCATAAACCCTAGCCTTCATGACATTATATAAAGAGAAGGGGAGGGCATCATCCACATAATTTCTCTTTAGATAGACGCCGGCTTCCTCCTTCACTCGGGTAATTCTTCTTCCTTTCCTTTCTTTTTCTTTTGTTGCATGCATACACATGTTGCATAAATCATAAACATGATAAACATAAGAATTAAATGAGAAATCAACAAGGGAAGAAGAAAACCAGGACGACGTCCTACTATTTTCCCGCGGCAACCACGCCATGTTTCCTTCCATGGTGCGGGGTTGACGTGCTGGAGGTGGGAATAGCTCCCGACGATGATGCTGGCCTGATGGAGTCACCTTGGAGGGCCAAACAGACCGTCGAGGAGGCACGCAGGTCTCAAATCCGAGGGGAGAACAGATCGGTGTTGCCATGGGTGGTGTTGCTAGCCAGACATGGATCCGCCATGGAAAGTGCAGACTGGTCGTCACCTGGGGTGGTGCTGGTCGTCACCTTGATGGGGCAGGAGATGGTCGCCATGGCTGCTGGTCGGCCACCATGAATGGTGAAATTAAGGTCCCCATGTAGGGTGTAGTCCGAGTTATCATGAGATAGCACCGGATAAAGATTTGATCTTTGGGGTTTTCCAAGCGGATCAGTGGGGTAGATAGAAGATGGGGTCTGAAATTGGGTGGAAGGAAAAGAAGACATGCTGGTTTTGGGTGTGAAGAAGAAGAAGGTATGGGAAAGAGATGGATGTCGAGGAAGAAGAATGGCAGTTTTGTAAATATAGGATGACTCGATACGGTCAAGGTAAAAATAAATTACAAAAAACTGTACTAGTGACATCCTTAAATTAGGATAATACAAATCAGTTAAAGAATATACTAATACTAGTAATTAAGTATTGAGTATGCTTAATAATTAAATTTTTAACTTGTAAATGAAGGTTTACTTTGGGATATTTAATTGGAAATGTGAAAAAAAGGACTTAATTGATTATATCACATTGATAATAAATTATCATGGGACTTACTGGAAATTAAATAATTAATGAAGTCCAGCATGATATATTTTATATCTTCAAAATGGATAGTTATACTAGTCATGTAGTTGCATGTAGGTTCATGCAAATAAAATTATACTAATGTATAATTTTATGCCCTCATTCAAATTAGGGTTAGCGGATTATAGTTAGACGAAATCACAAGTCAGGTACATACAACAGGTAGAACATCGTACTTTCCTTGTTGGTAGCCTATGTCGGCCTGAGCCCAGATTCGACCACCATGCTCCGAGTGCAACCGGGGTCAAAGAATTGACTCAGTCTGACACGAGGTCGTATTATGTGCGTTAATTGTGTAATGCATCGACATTGTTGTGGAGTAGTAATAGCCACCCCATAAAAACGCTACGGCCGGGGTGAGCGAGGCACAACGATTCCTCCATCGCACTTGAGTGCAGTGATAGCCTCCCCATAAAAAGGCTACGGCCGGGGTGTGCAAGGCACTGGCACTGGAGTGCAATGATAGCCTCCCCATAAAAAGGCTACAGCCGGGGTGTGTGAGGCACTGGCACTAGAATTGGTAGTGAGAGCTTCCCCACAAACGGGGCGTAGCAATCACCTGAATGCAGTGATAGCTTCCCCACAAAAAGGTTACGGCCGGGGTGTACGAGGCACTTGCACTGGAGACGGTAGTGGTGGCCTCCCCACAAAAGGGCTACGGCCGGGGTGTGCGGATCACAGTGGATACCTCCTCTGCACTGTTTTGGAGTATAGCAGAATGGCTCCACCACATATTAAAATGAACATAGGGGAATAAATGTACTTGACTTGTTTTATCTATTATACTACTTAGTGTTGTAATCATTAACGTGGAATTGCCTCCGCAAGTGTGTAGATATGAAATTAGGTGATTCACAACCAGAGCATGGAGCAAAATAAATATGGGGACTCCCTTTTTATTTATTTGAGAAATAAGTGTGGCTACTGGGAAACGGTCCAAGACTATGGGATCTTTATATATGCTTTTGTTAGAAATGTTTGACATATTTGCTAAACTGTGAGTAACACCTAGCCAGCTAGGCCCACAATATTGTGAAAAATGGCGGGTCTTTACAGCCTGGACTGCAACGTGAACTCTGTCCGGTCAGCAGCACCGTCGGGAACACTCCCCTTCTCCCTGCACGACAACCCAACATCATGGCCAAGCGCTGTCAGCATGCACGTCATGAGCCTTGGCCGGCAAACTAGTATAGATGTCTGGAATAACCCACAGCATCGCCTACTACAACTCCGCCCATAACCAGGTGTATTTCCGACACCACTCGGAAACCAAGGACACGGCAAGCCATCCCTTCGACCCAGCAAACAGAGATGTCGTCGGAGGTGTGAGGGTATGCCTTGCAACTTGTTTACACTAGCCCATCCTTGCCAAAAACCCATCGGCCATGGCGGGATTTCCAGTTTCCAGTTTAGTTTAGTTTTTTATTGTTGATTTCAGACTTAATTTCTCATGTTTATCAAGCTTATTATCAATTAAAAAGATTATGCATGCAAGAAAATTAAGAAGAGGGAGATAGGAAGGATACGCAAGCAAGGAAGAATCCGGCACCAGTAAGGAAGAGGAGAAGAAAATGAGAATGACGGCTAGAGTGAAGAGGACGTCCCTTATATAAAAAATGAAATGAAAATGACAGCTTGGGTATGTGCAAACACCCCAACACTTGCATTTCATTTAACCGGGTAGCTGGGTAAATGATAAAATATATTAATTAGCCAGGTAGCCGGGTAGAGAATAAACTATAATAATCATATAATAATAATAATAATAATAATAATCCAACTTTCAATCCTTCCCAGACCGAGTCGAATATTTTATTTCATATTTCATAGTCTTTACATCGATAGTGTCTCATTTTATCTCATGTTATTCTTTGGCAACTTTAAAACTATCCCTGGAAAATTAGTTTCTGTTCTTTCAACCATCTACATCCTCCCAATCATTCTTGGTCCTGAGCATAGAGACCGAGTACTCTCAGGCATGTGCCTTTAGTACCCTTTGAAACCACAAATCTAGACATGAGCTGCATTGTAGTATCAGTAAACCTCCATATATCTCCGGGTTTGAGGAACTCAAAGTTTAAGTTGTCAGGATCCCTCAGGAATGGAACGGCATGCTCACCAATCTAGAGACCGCTTGGACTAACACATGCCCGCTTGCAAAGCGCGGTTGTCGGTTTTACCATGTCTCACATCTTACTGAAAACTCAAGAAAACTACATGTACATAGGCCTAGGTAGGGATTGTAATATGGTAGGCCAAAGGCATCGTGATCTGGATCTTAGTTTTCGAAAACAAACTCGAACAAGCTCATCCTTTTATTAATCCGGAAATTCGTGCAACTAAATAGCCCGTGTGGAGTGGGGTACAATAAATCCACCACTTGACATGTCCGCTTACCTATTAAAACAAATCACAATAGAGTAATGGAATCAAACCAGAAGTGAGTCTTAAACTGACCTAGTAGAAGCTCCAATTCTGTCCACGCCTAGGCGTTGTGCTCATACTCCATACCTATACATCAACACTTTCACACATCCTATATCACTCGAACATCAATGCACTCATCATATCAAATCACCCACATCAATCCATATCAGATTTTCTAGGCTACGTTGCACTTGAATAACTATACATGCATAATTTACTTAATTAGTTCCTTAGCATTTATTTTAATACAATTCAAACACACAATTCATTTTTATTTAAATAAGAATATTTATCACACCAATCACTCAAATCCCAGTATGTTGCACTAATAGTTATTACTTTAAGTAATTAGATTAGAGTTAATTATACCTCACATTGTCAGCAATCAGCGACGACTAGAGTTTGTCGCTCAGATTGAGACTCAAATTCGGTGCCCGAAGACATCCAAAGTTCGACCTGGTTTGTTTGGACGAACTCGGAGAAAATCTAGTGATTTCTGCCAAATTTCTGTGAATCTGATTTTTCGACTGTTTTCCGACGACTTTTACGACTAGGTAATTCGGGCAATGGATTGGCACCGGCTCAGTAAGCTCAACCCAATTGTAGTGGTGGTGAGGGTGGTCGCGGCGGTGACAATCGCCATGGCTGTGTCGAGTCAGCGGGGGTCAGTCGCTTTCCTGATTGGCCCTTGGCTGGCCTTAGTGGCAGCCCTAATTATGCAGGAATGGTCGGTTGG
>JAURVB010003562.1:0-14427 GCA_033002965.1 Piper betle
GCAAGTCGTTACATCTAGTCTGTATGAAGTCCTTGTTTGTGTCATTCCCAAGATGGGGTGAAGTTGTCTCCACCAGAGTTGTTCGTTATTAGCTACCTACACTGTAAGTCCTAAATAGTACCATGAAGGTACATCCTATGTCTCAAGGTAAGGACCTAATCGTGTTAGCGAAGCACAAAGAAAACAGTACCTCCCTATTGGACGCTCCCTCACTAAACCCATCATCTATGCCAAGATTTTAATACACGTTAAACATCTCTCCCTGGCTGAGGTCACACTGCATGTCTAACCATCTAGCTATAACTCATACTTCTGCTGTCATGCAGATTGAACTAACCATTGTGACCATCTCATTTGGGCATCACACTCCCTTTTCTCAGACTTTGTCCATATACATCCACAAAGGACTCACTAACAATGTCTGATCTTTAAAAGACTTTCACTAACACTATCTTCCAATACACATCTGACCCAAGGATGTTAGGTTAATGTGAAGTATGCAAGATGACTGGGGAAGTCAATAATGTGCCATCACATCTAAATAATTCTAGTGCACATGGCTTTTGTAACAACTCGCCCAAACCGAACCGGGTGTTACTTACAAATATAATTAATGTAAATGTAACATTCCAGAACATGAATTGAAATACAGCAGATAAGTCTCGCAAAATATAATATAAATCATAACAATAAATCATGTTCTCTAAAATATAAAATAACTGTCCCACAGTCTCGGGCCATTTTTCATAGCCACATTTATAACACAAGAGACTAATAAGGAAGTCTTTTTTTATTATCTATTCACCATGCCTAGGTTGGTAAAAGAAGCACCAACCACACTTCGATTATTCAGTCCACAGCTGCTCACCTTCGGAGGCAATTCTACGTTAGTGATAAAACCAATAAGACACATACTAAAATGAAACAAGTCAATATAATCCTTATTATCATTTCACCCGTTTTTTATTATCGTTTCACAAGTCTTTTAGTAATTATCTCAAATCATTTTAAGATTAGTAATTAGTCTCTCAGATCATTCTGAGATTCGTAAAATCATCTCCCAGCTCATTTTGAAATTAGAAATTGTCTCCCGGTTTCTTCTTTTGTTTGGGGAATGTCGTAGTACCTGTTATTGCTGGTCGTAGTGGTGAGCCCCACTTGGCCACGAGCTGATATATTTGATTGTGCCATGTGGCAGGATCTAAACCTCCATGTAAGCCCTAGCATTCTCCCTTTGATTTTCCTGGACTTTCCCACGATTTTGCGGATTTCACCTTAGCGCTGTGGCCACTTTGCCTCGTCGCTGGTCGTGATCTCCTCTCGCTCAGCTATTAGTTCGTACCTACCGTCACCAACAGGGCCACCGCAGTCACCGCAGGAGATAGAGTTTTATCACTGTTTATCACCGCTGCCGCCACCTTTTGGCCATTTTCCAGCACCGACTAATGTCCTCCGGCAAAGCCAACAACCCAACAACTTCCCCTCGCTGAGATCTTCCTTTTGAGACCGACATCGACTGATACAACCTCTTTCAGGCCATTTTTCAGCAAACCACTGGTAGGAACTCTGCCGTTCATCACCACCAGCACCTCCCCTTTTTTGCCCTTGTCAATCCCGACCTGCGGGGACTCCCATCGTCAGAGTTTTCCGGCGGTGGGCAACGACCTCCCCAACCTGCTGTTTGCCTATGTTCATGTCAGTCCAACTCAGTCCATATCTATCAGTTCAAACAAGCCCAGCCGACTAAGAGTACTTGGCTCAACTCAGTTCGGTGCAGCTCATTTGACCCAATTCAGCTTGTTTTTTTATCGTTTAAGGTAATTTGAGAACCCTTATATTTCTTTAGATGCATATTCACATGATTTAGCATATTTAGATATTATGATTATTTTTATTTGTTTATTTATTATTATTCATGTATTTATTGAGTATAATGCATTTTTATATGATTACTTATTATTATTAATGATATATTTACATATTAATATTAGTCTTATTTATGTTTACTAAATTGTACATATATATATATATATATATTTGTTTGTTCACATGCATGTAATCATTTGTTTGTATTTAATTCTATATTTGTGGCAACTTTCAATGGACAATATTTTCCGGTGCCCGTTGTCTAGAAAAAAGCACTGGCATTTGCCAAATTGGTTCAGGGGGAGGATTCAGTCTGGGAATATGTGTAGTCCCAGAAGAACTTCTAGGGCTATACAAACTCGGTAGAGGGTCCCAGAATCACCCTAGATGGTGGTCAGGGTAGTGCCCTTGGGAGTGCATGCTTCAAGAGGAAGCATCTTAATGGTGGAATCCATGGAATAAAAACCACATTACATCTGATCAACTACTTCAACCTGGGGAGCCCCTATTCTTTTTGTGAAGAAGAAAGATGGATCACTTCGGCTGTGTATTGATTATCAAAAAATCAATCAAGTGACAGTTAAGAATCGGTACCCCTTACCGAGGATTGATGACTTGAAATTCATTAAAGACTTCTCCTTAGTAACATCGCCGATGACCAAACTCACAAGGAAGGGGAGTAGTAAGTGTGAGGATAGTTTCCAGTCTCTAAAAAAGAATTTAACAACTACACCAGTCTTGACCCTCCTAAATGGTAATGAAAGATTCGTAGTCTTCAGTGATGCGTCTCGGTTGGGTTTAGGATGCGTCCTTATGCAAGAAGGTAAGGTGGTGGCCTATGCCTCTCGTCAATTGAAGATTCATAAGCAAAATTATGCAACCCATGACTTGGAACTGGCAGCAGTGGTTTTTGCCCTGAAGATTTGGAGACACTCCTTGAATGGGGCATAGTTTGAAGTATATCTTCACCCAGAATGACCTTAAATATCAACAGAGGCTGTGGATAGAATATTTGAAGGACTACGACTTCCAAATCATATACCATCCAAGGAAAGCGAATGTGGTAACCGACGCATTGAGTCGGAAGGAAAAAGTGGACAAAAGTCAGCAGCTAGCTAGACTTTGGGCCATGTCAGTAGAAGTGGTAGCTATCAACCCGGTGGAGCAACTAACAGGCTTGCTGCCAAATTTGGTTGTTTCTAATGATTTTGTTAATCATGTTAAGCTAACATAAATCGGTGATGAGGAGCTCAATGAAATGTTGGACAAGATTCCTGACATTGTAGCTGATTCAAATAGTGTGATTAGATTTAGAGGAACGTTGTGTGTACCAAAGGATAATGCACTGAGGCGGAATATCTTGGAGGAGGCTCATCGCTCAAAGTTGTTGATACACCCTGAAGTTACTAAAATGTATCAGGATTTAAAGCGAACCTAGTGGTGGATTGGGATGAAGAGGGATGTTATGGATTTTGTCTCTACATGTTAGACTTGCGAACAGATCAAAGCCATTGCAATATCAACTACTTGGAGGACTATTGTGACCTTTAGAAATACCAACTTGGAAATGGGAGTTAGTCACATGCGATATTATTGCAATGCTCCCAAGGACTCAGAAAAAGCATGACTCCATCACCTCATGCCCACGAAATTAATGAGGATGGCAGAATACCTAGCAGGATTGTATGTTAACAATATTGTCAAATTGCATGGGATTCCAAAGGAGATAGTCTCCGACCGCGATTCCCTATTCACTTCACATTTCTGGGAAGCTTTCTAAGAAGCCATGGGAACTAAAATTAAGTTGAGTACAGTATATCATCCCCAAACTGATGGTCAGAGTGAGAGGACTATTCAAACTTTAGAAGATTTGTTAAGAGCTTGCATTCTTGACTGGGGAGGTGATTGGGAGAAACACTTAGCCATGGCTGAATTCTCCTACATTAACCCTTACCAAACCTGTATAGGGATGACACCATTTGAAGCCTTATATGGTAGGCCCTACAGATCTCCATTGTGATGGCTGGAGTCGACCGAGGCAGTCATAGTCGGGCCAGAGATGGTGAGAGAAGCAACTGAATCGGTGAAACTCATTTAGTAAAGACTTAAGGCAGCTCAGGATCGACAAAAGAGTTATGCTGATACTTGAAGGAAGGATCTAGAGTTCCAAGTTGGGGAGTTTGTGTACCTAAAGACATCTCCTACGAAGGGGGTGATCAGATTTTAAATATCAGGGACTTAGAAGCCAAGATTCGTAGGACCGTTTCCAATCCTGGATCGAGTTGGGAATTGTGCATATAGATTAGCATTGCCAGCAAGCCTAGCTGGAGTACACTATGTTTTCCATATGTCAATGCTAAAGATATATGTATGGGATGAGGATCATATCATCACCAATTTTGAAGATTTAGAGCTACAATCAAACTTAATCTACAAGGAAAAGCTGATCCGCATCCTATCAAGAGAAATAAAGACACTCAGGAACAAGGAAATTCCTTTGGTAAAAGTATTGTGGAAAAATTAGGGGTCAGAGGAAGCTACATGCGGAGATTGAACAAGAAATGGCAAGGAAATACCCTAGCCTATTGGTCGCATAAGAGTTTATATTTGTAATAGCATGAACTGATCCCGATGAACTAAATAAAATTAATCATGATTGTTCTGTTGCCCGTTATGATATTTCAGGGACGAAATATTTCCAAGTTAGGAGAGATTGTAAAGACCATGAAAAAGTAATAAAAAATTTTATGCCGACGCAGTTCGGAAAGGAAGAAATATTTCCCAGTTGGGGACGAAATATTTCCAAGTTGCGGAGATTGTAAAGACTGTGTTATATTCTTTACCCAGTTAATTCAACACCTGGTTAATTATTTACCCATTTTATTATTTACCTAGTTACCCAGTTATGTGAAATACAGGTGTTTTCACATACCCTATCCGTCATTTTCATTTTCATAAATTTTGAAAGAGGACGTCATTTTTCACATACAGGTGTAGGGGCAAGTTTCTCACCTTAGTTGCCTAGTTCTCCTCTTCCTTACCGGTGTGTCTTCTTCCCGTCTTAGGTTTTCTTCCTATCTCCCTCTACTTAATTTTCTTGCATGCATATTTTAATTTGGTAATAAGCTTTATAATCGTGAGGATTAAAGTTTAAAATCAACAAGGAACAAACTAAAATTTGTGGACGAGTTCCCTGTTTTGGCGAGATGGGCAAGCACGGGCAAGATGATCCTACTCTCTTCGTCGATCAGTGTAGGGTCAATCTCACGTGTGTGGATGCCGGCCTGGGGTGGTAAATGGCCAAAAACAGAGGATGCGCGGCAAAAATAGAGGCGCAGCGGTGGCTGAAGAAGTCTGGCCGTCCTGGGTGGTGACGGGTTGCAACCTGGCCTGGGAAGGTTGATAGGAGGTCGAGGTTGTCGAGAAGACTACCCAACTGAGGCAGTGACGCTCGCCGGCGGTGGAATCGGCGACGCGAGCACACCACTAGGCAGGTGATGCAGGCATTGCCGCGGCTGGAAGGCGGCCAGAGTTGGCCGGGGTGACACTGAAATGGCATGGTGGAGCTGGATAGCGACGATGTACGGTGGCCAGAGGTGGTCAGTGGCGGCAGCTGGAGGGCGCTTGGAGTGGGGAATAGAGCATGCCCGAGATGAAGAAGAAGGAAAAAAATTGCCTTGGGTGGCAAACTTATAAATAATGCTTGACTCGATACAGCTCGAGTTAAATAATAATACCAACTCGTAAATAACAGCGGGCTCAATACCGCCTCGAGTTAAAAAATAATATTAACTCGTAATAAATATTTAAAAATAATTATTTTTATGGGTTATCGGTAAAGTTACTAAACTAACTAATTATTGTATGAAATCGCCATGAGTAATAAAAATACAATAATCATAAATGGTCGATAATTAATCGGCGTAATTCAAGCAATTAAATTAAATCGGAGGGTCATAAGTAATTAATAACATAAATATTTTACCATTACTATACTAAATTTAATATTAGGTAAAGAAAGTGATTATTTTAATAATTAGTCAGTAATGTAGAAAATGAGCTATTAATCTATAGTCAAGTAGCAATCACTCCCGTCGAACCTAAATATCATAATGAAAATAAATAAAGTTTAAAACTTTATAGAGTCGAATAACTTGAAATATCCAAGTCCGTATAATCATTTGAAATGTTGTACTTTCTCTTGTTGGCAGCCCTAATCGGCCTGAGCCTATATTCGACCACCATACGCTGTAACGTAATCGGGGTTAAGGAATTGACTAACTCCAACACGGGGGCTGCACCTTTAAAATTACTATATATGTCCGTAAAATTATTTGAAATGTTGTATTTTCCCAAACTGGTATTTTTATATAAAATGTTGTATTTCCCCAAACTATTATAACTATATGAAATGTTGTATTTTCCCAAACCGGTAGCCTTGTCAGTACTAATCTCAGAATGAGCTGAGAGACAATTTTTAATCTCACAATAAATTGGGAGACCATGACTAATCTCAAAATGAATTGGGAGACCACCTAATCTTAGAATAAGCTGGGAGACAATTTCTAATCTCAGAATTAATTGGGAGACCACATAATCTTAGAATGAGCTGGGAGACAATTTATAATCTTAGAATGAACTGGGAGACCATGACTAATCTCAAAATAAAATGGGAGACCATCTAATCTTAGAATGAGCTGGGAGGCGACTTTTACTAATCTCAGAATGACCTGAGAGATAATTACTAAAAGACTTGTGAAACTATAATAAAAAATGGGTGAAATGGTAATAGGGATATTATTGACTTGTTTGATTTAATTATGCGGCTTAGTGGTTTTATCATTAACGCGGAATTGGCTCCACAGGTGAGCAGCTTTGAACTAAAGTATAGAAGTGTGGTTGGTGGTTCTTTTACCAACCTAGGTATGGTGAATCGATAATAAAGTTGGATTTCTTTATTATTTTCTTGTGTTATAAATATGGCTATGGGAAATGGTTCGAGACTGTGGGACGGTTATTTTATATTTTAGAGAACATGATTTATTGTTATGATTCATATTATATGTTGCAGGACATATTAGCTATATTTCAATTCATGTTCTGGAATGTTACATTTACATTACCTATATTTTTAAGTAACACCCGGTCTGGTTCGGGTGGGTCGCTACAAATGGAGTGGACGCTCACGGTCAAGAGCCCATTTTGACAAACACCCACCTTATCTCAAGACGTGGTCTGACACCACCTATAATGACCCGCCCTTACCAGTCATGGGTTACTCAAAAACATAAATGATGAAAAAATAACATTTAAGAACATAAATCATGTAATGACCCGCCCAAACTAGACCGGAACATGAATTGAAATACAGCAAATAAGTCTCGCAATCTATAATATAAATCATAACAATAAATCATGTTCTCTAATGTACCAAAATAACTCTCCACAGTCTCGGACCGTTTCCCATAGCCATATTTATAACACAGGAAAAGTAAAAGAGAAGTCTGCTTATTATCTGTTCACTACCTGAGTTGGTAGAAGAACCATCCTGTCATCTCTGTCCTTAGTTCCTGCTGCTAACCTAATTAACCACTTAGCCGTATAATTAAATAAAACAAGTCCATAAACTCCCTATCATTATCTATAATAATGGTTGTTGTGACCATTCCACCATGTCCCTTAATTGGCTAAGGGGTCAGTCCACCTTGTCCATATATTTGCTGATGGGTCAGTCCATCATGTCAATTACCAGCTGGAGAGTCCAATCTGCCATGTCCGTTACCGGCTGGTGAGTCCAATCAACCATGTCCATTAGTTGGCTGATAGGTCAGTCCACCATGTCCATCTATTGGCTGATGGGTCAGTCCACCATGTCCGTAATTGGTTGGCGAGTCCAATCTGCCATGTCTAATTTATTAGCTGATGGGTCAGTCAATCATGTCCATTGCCGGCTAGCGAGTCCAATCCGCCATGTCCATTATCGGCTGGTGAGTTCAATCCACCATGTCCTTAATTTACTGGCGAGTCCAATCTGCCATGTCCAATTTATTTGCTAATGGGTCAGTCCATCATGTCCTTTACCAGCTGGCGAGTAATCCGCCATGTCCATTATCGGCTGGTGAGTCCAGTCCAACATGTCCGTAATTAGCTGGCGAGTCCAATCCACCTTGTTTAATTTATTGTATTATGGCTGTCAGGTCCATTCTAACATGTCCATTATGGGATTATGAAGGGCATACCTAATATTATACTGAGTCAATTCCTTGACCCCGGTTGCACTCAGTGCAAGGTGGTCGAATCTAGGCTCAGGCTAACCAGGTTGTCCACGAGGGAAAATACAACATTTTATTAATACAATTATTTTAAATTATTCGACTCAATAAAAATTCGAACTTTATTTATTTTCATTATACTATTTAGGTTAGACGCTAGTGATTGCTACCCGACTATTATTTAATAACCCATTTTCTATACTACTGACTCGCTATTAAAATAATCACTTTATTTACCAAATATTAAATTTAATATGATAAAGGTAAAATCTTTATTTTATTGATTACTTATCAATGTCCGATTATATTTAATCACTTGTTGTGTGTCGATTAATTTTCGACAATTTGTCATTACTGTATTTTTATTACATTTCTTTAAAAGGGTTAACCCAAGTTAAAGATTTATAGTCCATTCCCACTTATAAACAGGATCTTCTCCTAGTAGGTATTAGATGTGGACTAGGTTGAGGGATCTCACAATCCACCCACCTTAGGAAATTTCGTGCCCGAAATGCCTATACTTGGCCCGTTGCTAGCCCCAGCCCACGACCTTTCTGGCCCGTGGCCGGCAGCCTAGCCTAACGTCCCTAATTCAGCCCACCATCTAACACGGAACCAGGTCGGCTCTGATACCATTTGTAACGACCCACCCTCAAGTGCAATGTAATGGGGCTAAGTCATTTCATTAAACGGGTAACCCGAAGTTAAAGATCTATAGTCCATTCCCACTTATAAACAGGATCTTCTCCCAGTAGGCATTAGATGTAGGACTAAGTTGAGGGATCTCACAATCCACCCACCTTAGGAAATTTCGTCCCTTATATGCCTATACTTGGCCCGTTGCTAGCCCCAGCCCACGACCTTTCTGGCCCGTGACCGGCAGCCTAGCCAACGTTCCTAATCCAGCCCACCATCTAACACGTAACCAGGTCGGCTCTGATGTCATTTGTAACGACCCATCCTCAAGTGCAACGTAATGGGCCAAGTATTTCTTTAAAATGGTTACCCAGAAAGTTAAAGATCTATAGTCCATTCACAATTATAAACAGGATCTTCTCCCAGTAGGTATTAGATGTGCAACTAAAGTTATTATTGTAATAACAAGTTAGTACTGTAAAAAATGAGTTATTAAACTATAATCATATAAAAATTGCAAGCATTGAACCTAAACAGTATAATGAAAATAAATAAAGTTTAAACTTTATTAAGTTGAATAATTTAAAATAATTGTATTAGTAATATCATTAAGTTAAGATAATACAAATCATTTTAAATAATTTGATTGAACTACTTAATTAATTAAATTACTATTAATAATGATAATGATTAAAGATTAAAACTGTAAAATAAATCGTCATGATCGTGGTTAAGTAATTATCATCTAAAAGAAAAATATACTAATAATAATAATTAAATAGTTAATAATTAATTTATCATTAGTGAAGCGTGTATTATGATTTAGATAATTAATTTAAAGTTTAAAGTAGGACTTAAATGAATATATCATATGAATAATTAAATATTTAAGATTGTTAAATGTTGCATGCTTTCTGTATGTTGTCGAATTTTGATAAGACATATATATTAGTCATGTAGTTACAAGCATTCCCACTCGAATAAAATTTTGTTCTCGTACAGATTAGGATCCTTGGTCACGGTTGCAGGTTCACTTACAAACTATCCAGGTCCGTATAATTATTTGAAATGTTGTATTTCCTTACATCTGGTCAGCCCTAAGCCTAGATTCGACCACCATGCACCGAGTGCAACCGAGGTAAAGGAATTGACATAGTCCATCACGGGGCCGCGCCCTTTAAAATTAATATGTAGGAGTCTTGGTCGACTTGAGTTCTTATCCAACCACCACGCACCGAGTGCAACCAGGGCGACTAATTCAACGCAGGGCAACACCCCTCGGAAGATTAAATACCTGTCCTCAAGCCGAAAGGGGTGACAGGGTGCTGTGGCGCAATACGGCTCATTATGCAATTGTGATACCGAGAGGGTAAGTCAATGACAAATATCGGTAACTATAGGCTGTGGACCACGTAGTATGTGTGCAGCATAGTATGGGATAGTAGCTAGATGTGGCCACCCCGCCCAGCATATTAAGAGCTCGGCATAGGCTCATAACAGCTAAAAGTCTCCAGAAATGATAATAGGGATTATATTGACTTGTTTCATTTAATTATGCTGCTTAGTAGTTTTATCACTAATGCAAAATTGCCTCCACAGCTGAGCAGCTTTGGACTGAGGATTAAGAATGTGGTTGGTGGTTCTTTTACAAACCTAAGGTTTGGTGAATTGATAATAAAATTGGACTTCCTTTATTCTCGTGTTATAGTCATGGCTATGGGAAATGGTCCGAGACTGTGGGACTTTGGGACTATGTGACTTATTGCCATATTAGAATTCATGTTGTTGAAGTTATGTTTACATCAATTATATTTTTAGGTAACACCCGGTCCGATTCAAGCGGGTCGTTACAGGTGGTATC
Organism: Piper betle; assembly: GCA_033002965.1. NCBI lineage: Eukaryota > Viridiplantae > Streptophyta > Magnoliopsida > Piperales > Piperaceae > Piper > Piper betle. The sequence goes on from JAURVB010003562.1 coordinate 10,636, forward strand.
AGAGCCAAGTTTCCCACAAGCTCGCACTTTATGACTCAGGTACCTTGTTAACAAGTCTAGTAATTATCTTTTCTCAATGTATAATGTTATTAATTAACAAATTCATTCGCTAATAAACCTAACTCATAATTTTATGTTCTCGTTCAGATTAGGATCGTTGGTCACAGTTGCAGGTTCACTTACGAACTATCTAGGTCACAGTACTATGTAGGAGTCTTGGTCGACTTGATTATCTGACCACCATGCACTAGAATGCAACCGGGGTCGACTCAATTTGGAACAGTGCGTAGTACCCCCTGAAAGATTAAACACTCTGCCCCCAGCCGAAAGGGTTGACAGGGCGCAGTGGCACAAAGGCTCATTATGCACTTGTGATACAGAGAGGGTGAGTCAATGGCAAATATCGAGTAACTACAGGCCGTGGGCTACATAGCGTGTGTGCGCATGCATGGGATGGTAGCTGGATGGTATGGCCACCCCTCCCAGCATATAAGGAGCTCGGCATAGGCTCATAACAACTAAAAGTCTCTTAAAACGATAATAGGTATTATATTAACTTATTTCATTTAATTATGCGGCTTAGTGATTTTATCACTAACGAGGAATTGCCTACGCAGGTGAGCAACATTGGACTGAAGAATAAAAGTGTGGTTGGTGTTTTTTTAATCAACCAAGGTTTTGTGAATTGATAATAAATTGGGCTTCTATTTTATTTTCTTGTGTTATAAATGTGGCTATAGGAAACGGTCCGAGACTATGGGACTTTGAGTAAGTTTATTTTATGCATTGTCACATGCAATTAGAACATGATTTATTTTTATGATTTATAAATTTTTTAGACTTGTTTACCGTGTTCGGGTGGGTCGTTACTCATAGTCCTTCAAATACGCTATCCACCACATCTGTCGAAGGTTAAGGTTGTAAAACCCGTGACTCGAGTCAGAGTTTTACGGGAGTGAACCAGTCGGTTCAACCGTCGGTTCGAGTCGAGTCAGCTTCATGGACCGCGAGCTGAGTTGAGGCCAGCTGTGAGTTATGAGCGATGAGGGTCATGTATGCTCAAATGTACGATGATAACGCCTAAAAGATGATGAAAAATGGGTTATCAAGTATGTGGAGGTATGCAGTATTGATTGTTATTTTTATTTGATCGTAGAATAGTTTTAGGCCGAATAACGCATTAGGACGCGTTTGATTATATTCGGGTGGGTTATTAGTTATAGAGCATGTCATTTGGATGTTATTGTGTTTGTTTTATTTTATGTGATTTTTCCATATTTTTCTAGAATTTTTTAGAATTTATTACGAACTAGTTATTATTTTGACTCGAGTCGGAATCGAGTCAATACTAAATTACGAGTTTGCCATTGAGAACACTTCTTCATCTCTCCCGACACCTTCCTCACCCAAACCCTAGCCGCGCCGCTCCGTTGTCGCTGCCGCCGCCGCCGACGTCGCACCGCCGCCGATCAACGCCGCCCGCCCCGCCGTGCCGTCGCCGTGCCGCCCCGACCAACCCCGGCCACCGTCGCGCCGCCACGACGCCGGAATCGCCCCACGAAGCCGCCTCGGCCGTCGCCCTCCGGCCGGATTCCGCCGCCGTCCGGGCCGCGCCGCCGCCGCTGTGACCCCGACGACCACCCCCTCGCCGTCGCCGACATTTCCCCCACCATCCCGACCGTCGTCGAGGCCGGCCGGAGCCCCGATCGGAGCACACCGCCGCCGCCGCCCATTTTCGACGCCGCCGTCGACGGCCATCGCCGCCTCGGCTACCCTGTTTGACACCACCATTGGACCAAGCTCGTCGAGCTGGTGCCGATAGACCCCCTGATTGCCCCGTCCCAAATCATCGCCGGAAAACCGTCGGAATCCGCCGGAAAACCGCCGACACTCGCCGGAAAACCGCCGGAACCGCCGGAAATTGGATTCGTGGGAAATTCGCCGGATCATCCGCCGAACGCACCCGATCCAATCTGATCGGACTTCGGACGCCGCTAGGTGCCGAATTCGAGTTTCGAGCCACGAAACGGAAACCCTAGCCGTCGCCGATTTTCGACGACGCGAGGTATAATTTATTTTAACTTAATTATTTGAAAGTATTGATTATTAGAATTTGCATGCTATGATTGATGAATTGTGCATTGTAATTACTTATATAAATGTGGATTTGATTTAGAATAAAATATGAAATTTGTGGAATTGTGTGGTGTTAAAAATAGAAGTTATGAAACTAATTAGGGTTATTAAGTAATAATCATGATCTAATGCAAACTAGCCTAAGTAGACTTGCTAGAATTGATATAGGTTGATGTGTGTTGATTGACGTGTGATTGTGTTGATTGTGCGTGCATGCTATAGGATGTGTGATTCATCATGCGGGCGTTAGTTTTTAGCTTGATTGTGTAGGTACGGTGTAGGAGCTCGCCGCCTAGGCGCGTGGACCCGTTTGGAGCTTCTACCAGGTCCGTTTAGGACTCGTTCTCTGTTTTTACGCTACTCTATTGTTTATTTGATTTATCATGTGCAGGACGAGTTAAGTGGCGTTTTATCGGATCCCACTTAACTCGGGCCATTTAGCCAACGGTTCTTTTTCGGATTAATAACCCTCGAGGATGAGATCCCTCGAGTTTGTTTTCGAACTTCAGATCCAGCTCAAGTTGCCTTCGGGCCTATTGTATAAATCCCAACCCAGGCCTATATATATATAGTTTTCGCGTTTTCGGTGAGAGATGGAATGAGGGTTACTTGCGGCCACGTCTTCAGATAGGGCGTGTGCTCGGAAGAGCGGGCTCTGGAGCTGGGGAGAACCCACTTCGTTCCCGAAGGATCCGGACAACTCCACCTTTGAGTTCCTCAAACCCGGAGAAGTGTGGAGGTTTACGGGTACTGCAATGCAGCGCATGTCTAGACTTGTGGTTCAAAGGGTACTGAAGGCGACTGCCTGAGAGTGCTCGGCCTTTGTGCTCAAGGCCAGGAGTAATATGGAAGGTGCAGAGGGCGGTAAGGAATGAAATTTGATGCGAGAAGCGATAGAGAAATGGCCAAGGTATGAGAATGAGAAAGATAGGGGGACGCTGTCGACCCGAGGGCGACGGCCCGACGGCGACGGCTCCCGTATGTGCCCTGATGAGAGTTCTTGAGGAAGTATATGGTTTTGATTCAACAGGAGAGTTTGCTCTCCTGTGCCAGATTGATATTAGTTATTTTCCGGGCCGGTAACACTCGTTACTGACGGTTTTTCTATATATATGTAGGTGAGGAATGCGAGCGATGAAAGCTGTCGGGACTGCGGAGGAGCAGCACGGAACCGCGTACACATGTACCTGCCGCGTGTAATGTATAATGATGGTGTGTTTAATGTTGTGTGAATGATTATTACAATGTGTTTTCTTGAATGAATTACTTGTTATGAAACGAACTGATAAATATGAATGAGTAGGGAGCCTTGGAGTTCAGACTCGGCTCGGGTAAAAACGAATGAGATAATGATTTAATGTCATGGTAGATTGTTATGTGTTATCGTATTTTCATAAAATAGTATATATTTTCTTTTGGTTTCTCATTTGTTGTTTTGTCTTATTTTTGCTTGTACATCATAGCATGCATGTAGGACTGCGTTAGAACCCAATCGTTCCCATTCATGCATTTCATATTTGCATCTCCATCTTTAGACGCCGAGAGTAGATCCGGGTCGGCTTAACCGAATCTAGTAGATTAACGAACGGTTCGGTCGCCGGTGACATTTCCGGGTCGGTTCACGGGTGAGCCGAAACGGGGTGTTACAGTTGTGGT
>JAURVB010003564.1:0-13047 GCA_033002965.1 Piper betle
GGGGTGTGGCAAGGGAGGCGACAAGGTGGGGCAGGGGCGAGGCAAGGGCAGGGGCGGCCGCAGGGGAGGCTGGCACCTGCGGCTGGCAAGCGAGGGCCGGCAGAGGGCAGGGGTGACTGAAGAGTGAGACGGGGGTGGTATGGGGGGCTGTTGTAAAACCCACGATTCGAGTCAGGGTTTTATATTCAGAACCGGTCGGTTCGACTGTTATTTTCGAGTCGAGTCAATTTCAGAACACGTGTACTGAGCCGACGCCAGTCGCGTGTATGAGCTATGAGGGTCATGCGTACCCAAGTATATGATGATAACGTCATGAACACAGCAGAACAGAATGAGTTATCAGAATATATGAGAGTATGCCAGTTATTTTTTTATTTTTATATATAGTGGATCGTAGAATTAGTTTTAGGCCGTTTACTGCGTTAGGACGCGTTACGGGCAGTTTGGGTGGGTTGATAGTTCTAGAGCATATCATTATGATGTTTTGGTGTTTGTTTGATTTTATGGGATTTTTCCCGATTTTTTTAGGATTTAATACGACTTAGTTATTATTCTTGACTCGAGCCGGAGACGAGTCAAGTATTATTTACAAGTTTGCCACCCAACCATTTCTTCTCCTCCCCCGACACTTTCTCCTTCCAAACCCTAAGCCACCCCCACTGTTTGGTGCCGCTGCACCGCCGGTGCCGTCGTCGCCGCCTAGCCCCACCATGGCGTCGCCGTTCCGCCCCGACCAGGCCCGGCCACCATCTGGCCGCCGCGACGCGAGGAAGCCGCGCCTTTGCCAGCGCTTCCGTCGCTGATCGCGCCGCCGGCGACCGTCGCCACCGCGATCCAGCTGTAGCCTCGACACCCTCGACCACCCGGCGACCTTCCCCGACCGGAGTGGAGGCCATTGCCGCCCAGGCCGGCCGGATCTAGCTACCCATCGCCGCCGGCCTTATTTTTGCCATTTTTCGGCGAGCCGCCACCTCCGCCGACCATGTCGACGCCGTAGACGCGTCGGGCTCACCGAGCCGGTTCCAATGGTACCCAATATGACCCCTATCCAGCTAGTAGACGCCGCCGGCGATTGCCGCCGAAACGCCGGAAAGGTGCCAGAAAACCACTGAAGCCGCTGGAAAACCGCCAGAACCTACCGGAAAATCGGATTCACGGGAATTCGCCGGATCTTCTGCGGAGCTCATCCAGTCGATCCCGATCGAACGTCGGATGCCGATGAGCGCCGAATTCGAGCTCCGAGACGCGCAACGGAACCCTAGCCATCGCCGATTGCCGACGACGTGAGGTATAATTACCTCCGATTTGATTATTTAAAATTGATGATGATTGTTAGCATAGCATGCTAGAATTGGTTAGTTGTCAGGATAAATGTATGACTATGAATGAAATGATGATTGCATGATGCAATTAATTGAGAATGAAGGTTAAGTGATCTAATGAGGTAGATCGAGTCGGAGCATGATAATGGATCACGACATAAGTTAGAAAAACATAATAAAATTGGTATGAATAGGATGAGTTAGGATTACTTACATTTATGATTATTTGATTGTTGATTGTGATGGATGATTATTATGTTGTGTGTTGATTATATGACGAGTTTGATGCATCATTTAGTTAGCGGGCGTTAGTATTTAGTTTTGATGTGTAGGTACGGAGTAGGAGCTCGCCGCCTAGGCGCGATGACACGCTTGGAGCTTCTACCAGGTCCGTTTAGGACTCGTCTCTGTTTTACTTCTCTTCTATTGTATGTTTGATTTTATTATTTGCAGGGCGGGTTAAGTGGCGTTTTATCGGATCCCACTTAACTCGGGCCATCTAGCCGAACAGATTTCCGGATTAATAACCCCTCGAGGATGATTTCGAAAACAAGATCCACCACAAGTTGCCTTCGGGCCTATTATATAAATCCTTATCCAGCTATATATATATATATATATATATATATATATATATATATACACACACACACACACGACCATGGTTGCATGAATCGGAATCGGAATCGGAATCGGTTTTCCAGGGAGTCGGAATGGAATCAGAATCGGTCTGAATCGGCTAGGAATCGGTTCAGTTGAATCGGTCCAAATTAGTTTTAATCGGTCATATATAATAATTTGACAATTCATAATATAAATATATTAAGATTAGGTATTGATGTTATTTTGATATTATTCTGTGTATTATAGTTTATGATATTTTTAAATATTTTTTAAGATTTTTTTAAAATTATTTAGAATTAATTATTATTTTTAACTCGAGTTAGACTCGAGTCAACTTTTAATTACGAGAATGCCACCCTCCGCTCTTTACCCCCGCCGCCGCCGGCGGCCCGGTCGGCGGCGAGTCTCGCGGCTGGCGATGTCGGAGGATGTCGGTAGCCCGGTCGGACGAACAGTCGGCGGCCCGGAGTCGGCGGCGATTCGTGCGTCACAACTCGATTCGGTCCGGCCACACGTCGGCGGCGACGTTGCGAGGTCGGCGGTGAGGTCGGCAGCCCGGTCGGCGGCGAGCCCGGAGTCGGGGACGCACGGCGGAGGGCGGAAACGGGGCGGCGGCGGCGGACGAGCGGCGGCGGTGTGGGGAGAGCGGGTTTGATTTTAGGTTTTTAAAATCCAAATTACCATTTTACCCATGCTTAAATAATTTAATAAAAATCATACCTAGGGTATTTTAGTAATTTCCTAAAAAACCGATTCCAATTTAAATCGGCCGATTCCGATTCCGAGTTAAATCGGTCGGAATCGGCCGAACTCGGGCGATTCGGAGCCGACCGATTCGGCCCTGAAATCGGATCGGCGCGATGCCGATCCGATTTAAATCGGCCGATTCCGTCATGGAATCGGCCGATTCATGCATCAGAGACACACACACACACACACATGTAGTTTTCGCGTTTTTAATGAGATGAGAGATGGAGAAACGACTGCACGTACCATGAGCGGATGCCGTGACAGTCAAAGCAGGCTCTGGATTAGTGCCAGCAGACTATTCCGTTCCCCAAGGATCCTGACAACTCTTCGTTTGAGTTCCTAACACCCGGAGAACGTGAAGGTTTACGGGTACTATTTAGTACAGCGCATGTCCGGGCTTGTGGTTCAAAGGGTACTAAAGGCGACTGCCTGAGAGTACTCGGCCTTCGTGCTCAAGGCCAGGAGAAATATGGAGGTAAGGAGAGGGCTTAGGATTTGAGACCAGAAAATGAAGAAAGAAAATGTCGAGAGCGGCATCAGCAGCAACAGATCATTAAGTTCGGGATGCTACTGGGTCTGCAGCCCTAGTGGCTCCTCAAACGTGCCCCTTCAAAGTGTTCACGTGGAGTATATGATGTTTTCTTTCATATGAGAGTTTGCTCTCATAGCCAGCTTGTTATAGTTATTTTATTTTTCGGACCAGTAACATTTGTTACTAATGTGTTTTTATACTATATGTAGGTAATAATCACGAGTTGGAGGAGCTAGCTTCGACGGATGAGCACTGTTGTCGCTTGCACACATGTCAGTTGATAGAGTGGTTAATATTCTATTTATGATGTTATTATATTGTGAATGTTGTGAAATGCTAAGACATGATAGGATATGATTAAATGTAAAGATATGATGATGTGACATTATTAAATGCTAAGACACGATGACAGAATGTGAAACATGAATAGATTGTGCAACAGGAGCATGGTGGGTTGAAACACAAGCTTTAGAGCGAGTAAACAGTATATCAAATTGTGTGAATGAAGTTGCATGATATATAGATACATGTTTGCACATATATTTATATATAGTATTTTGACAAGGTGACCCTAATTGTACTTTTAAGGAAAATTCTGTTTGTTTTATTTTAGAATTTTCATCGATTTTGATCGTCATTGTGATGGTGTGTAATTTAGTTTACATGTCATCTATGTAGTATAATGTTAGGATTCTGTGCATTCATCCATGCATGATGAGTAATATCTTCATCTTAAGACGCCGAGATTAGATCCGCACGAGTTGGGTTTGGGTTAGCTGACTTAACCGGGGCCTGTAACATACCGGTTCGATTCACGAGCGTTGATCGGATTTGGGGTGTTACAGCTGTTATAAACCGTTGGATCAGATCCAATTGTCCATATGGGGCAGCATATAATAACGCTGCCCTATATATATATGTATATATAAAGTAATAATGATATTTACGACTCAATCAATTTGATTAATACCAAAGCAATAAACCCCTATTATTGAGGGCAATATAATGTGATTAAGTTTTAATAGAGTTGGAAGTTAAAATTTTGTGTTTGAGTTTGAGTGGGTTAATTTTTTATTTATTTTTACTTCAAATTATTAACATTAAAACCTGCATTTTTTAAATGTTAAAATCTCTTTTTTAGATTAACCTCTATCGTTTATAGTACTTGCAAACTTTTTTATATTGTCAAAAAAATGAAAATTCAACGAGAAAGAAATAAAGGGGAACGTGAATTAGACGAATAAAGAATAAAGGAGGAAAAAAACTTGAAGGAGGCATATAATCAATTTAATAATTCATTATAAGTCAATAGATGACTGCGCTTTATTTACAAGGGAAAGATAAAAAATTTTAATTTAATTATTACCTAAAATATTTATACTTAAATATAAAAAAATACAAATATATTCTAAACAAAATAACAGAAATATAAATTAAGATATACAAAATAATAACGAAGGGATAAATGCCCCCTAATTAAGATGCTTTGCATTAGACGAATTAATGCCTGGATTCTATTTTAAAAAATTAGGGTCTCATATTTGTTGAAGTAGTTGCAATAATTATACATCCAATAAATATATTCTTGTGAAGAAAAATTAAAATTAAATTTCTGAAAGATACATTCCTATTAGGAGGTGCTGCCAAATTTTTCCAAGCACATTTTATCTTCTATCTTCCTTATTTTCCAAAGCTGATCTTTTCCTCTGATGCACGAATCGGCCGATTTCGTGCAGACTCGGCGTCGCGCCGATCCGATTTCGGGGCCGACTTGGTCGGCCTCGAATCGGCCGTTTTCGGCCGATTTAACTAGGAATCGGTTTTTTTAGGAAATTACTAAAATACCCTAGGTATGATTTTTATTAAATTATTTAAACATGGGTAAAATGGTAATTTGGATTTTAAAAACCTACCCCTTCCCCCCGCTTCCGCTGTCGCGCTTCCGCCGTCCGACAGCGCTTCATCGACCGTGCCGACCGCTGCGCCCGATTCCGAACTCAGCTTCCGCCCTTCGTCGTCCAACGCTCCTGCCCATCGAACTCGGCTTCCGCCGTGATTCGCCTCAATTCCGCCGTCCGACGCTCCGCCTCGACCTTCTCGACCACGCCACCGCCGTCCGACACTCAGCTCCGTCCGACCACGCCACCACCGCCCGATTCTGAGGGTGGCATTCTCGTAATTAAAAGTTGACTCGAGTCTAACTCGAGTTAAAAATAATAATTAATTCTAAATAATTTTAAAAAAATCTTAAAAAATATTTTAAAATATCATAAACTATATAATACACAGAATAATATCAAAATAATATCAATACCTAATTTTAATATATTTATATTATGAACTGTCAAATTATTATATATGATCGATTAAATTAATTTGGACCGATTCAACTGAACCGATTCTTGGCCGATTCAGACCGATTCCGATTCCGATTCGGACTCCTTGGAAAACCGATTTCGATTCCGATGCAACCGTGATCCCATTTTCTATTTTTTATATCTTCTATTCTTCTTATATCATGCATTTCAATTATGATTTACATAAAACTGGTACGGGGAAAAACTCTTAGATGGTGTGAGTACTGTAGCTACTGAGTGTTACAATCAGTTTGCTCTGAAGAAAAAAAATTGATAGTCATTGAAACTCAGATGAATCATCCCTGTAAATCTTACCTACAAGCTCAACGCTCTCCTCTTCCCTCTCCACCTTGCCCACAAGATACGAAGGAAGCAAAGACTCGCTCTGCTCTGACGCCGGGACGAGGAAGATGAAGGCCAAGGTCCCCAGCCTCAACACATTCCTCACCAACACCGCCAACCACAGATTGTCAAAGTTGGTCCTTGTCACCCGGAGTAGGTGGAGGAGAAGCCCACCTCCCCATTTGGAGATGAGACCTCCGATACTATCAATGCACATCAATAGAGCAAAGAAGGTGCCCTCGATGCCCAAAGGGCAGAGCTTTGCGCTCAGAACATGCATGGGCATCCACCTGATCTTGCTCACGATGCGCGAGCAGCTCTCTTCCAACACCACGAATGCCGAGTCCGGCAGTCCGAGCTTGAGGTTCCATCTTAGGACGAAGGAGAGGTCCAGCGTGCCGGAGAAGAAGTAGAGCAGCTGTGCGAAGAGGAGGAGGAGCCGGAACGGGTACTGCTTGAGCAGCTTTTGGTAGATGAGCACGCCGGCGATGGACGCGATTGCGCCGATGGCATAGATCATTCCGACGAATTCCTATTGAGAGAAGTTAGAGATGCAACATATGGAGTGTTGTGTTTTGTGGCAGGGTGGGATGTAGGAGATCACCTGGGAGAAAGCAGGGCCGGTTTTGGAGTCGGTGTACCAGTAGAAGTGGCCTTCGTGGGTACTCACGGCGAGGGAGATGGAGAGGAACATGAAGAGGGAGGGCTTCCAGATTTGCGGGCAGGTGATGGCTTTCCCCATTCCCGCCATGGCGCCAGCCACCCTCTCCAAAACCTGCAACCAAGCCATTCAAAGTTTCGATCTTCTCCGGTTAGAGATGTGGTAGCAATGGAAATCAGAGAAGGTAACTGTTACGGGTCGTAACCGTGGGGCGCCAAGGGAGCTAGGATTTGGCGGTTGGTCCTAGTCGTCCCGAGTCCAGAGCCGGTAGCTGGTGCTATCCGGGTGGTGGAACAACCTACCGGAGTGCTGGTCGGGTTGGTGTGCAATCGTGGTTCCAACGGGTGCAGGTATCGAGCATGGGTGATCCAGACGCGTGCGAGGTCGAGCCGTGCCGGGAGTAGTACCGGGAGCGGAGGGTGCAGATGACCGAGCACCGCGACCGAGCATGTGGGCAGCAGTACCGTGTGTGCCGAGCGAGCACGTCGGCGCGAACCAGCAAAGTGACCGATCAATGCTGGGCAGGACTCCTGGTGTTGAGGTTGGCGGTGAGCGTCCGGGTCCGAGTGAGTCAGGATCCCGGTACTGAGTGCTGTGGGGGTCTGGAGCATGTCGAGTGCAGGTTTCGGTACCAGGGCTAGCCGGGGCGAACCAGGAGGGTTCGACCACCTGGCTAGGGTGCACCGGGGCTTTTCAGTAATTGCAGCTGGAAACTCCAAGGGTTGGGGTGATGTGAGCTGGCCAAGGAGGACCGTGGATCTGGGGGTCGACGGTGTGGATCAGTTTGGTGACATCACTAGGTTGGTGACTCATGTGGATCGAGCTGAGCCATTGATCGAAGATTGGATGGTCAGGATCCAAGGGGGTGACGTGCACTATTTCCAGCCCAAAGCCTATATAAGGAGGTGCTTCATTGTGTTGAGGCAGATCAGAAAGTAGAGAAGAACAACAAGTGAGGAGTAGGAGTGTGTGGGTTCTCAGTGGGGGGGAACCACCTTGGTCGGGAAAAGGGGAACTTGGAGTCTGCTGCAGCCAGGCCGTGGGGGACGGACTGGGGCTCCAAGGCAGACTGCCGGTGTAGTCGTGGTCCACCTTTAGACCAAGGTTCCTACCAGTGTTGTTTGGCAACCCTGCGAGGTATTGCCGAGGGTTGTGAGTGAAGTCCTGTCGAGTGAGAGTCGAGAGGCAAGGTCGTGGGGTTTGCATGTCCACGACCAGCAAGTAGTCGAGAGTAGGATTACTTGTAGTTATCCTGTATTCATACTAGTGGAATAGAGGTTGGGGAGATTTCCCGTAAAAGTGTAGTGTTTGCGTCGTGTTTGGCCACCAGTGACTGGACCGGTGATTCCGAGGTCTGGTCGTGCCGGTAATTGGGTGACCGGGACTGGGACGCATAACGCTGCTGCTTGGCGATTCCGTGTGATCGATAACTTGTTCGGTAAGAGCTAACACCGGTAACCAGGTACCGGTATCAGGGTGCGCCAGCAATCGGGCGTGGTACCGGGACTGGGGTGTTGGTGCCCGCGTTGCCGCTTTGCGTAGCGGTCACGTGCTGCGTACGGGGGTTGGCTGGTGTTTCCAGGGAGGGAAACACGCCGCACAGGGGGAAGTCCTAGGCGAAAAATTTAGACCCAAAGGGGGACCCTGTGACAGTAACCATCATCACCTTGTTCTTGGTTATTGGGTTGTGAAGCGTCCTCGGATCGTGCATCGTCAATCCCAGAGGTATCAGCGCCGCCGACGGCACTGCCAGCAACCCCAGCGCTCCCTGCAACAACCACCACCACGCCACCACCAACAACCTCAAACCATGAAAATGATTCAAGCTTTCATGGCGTATACTATAGGAGGAAGATCAATCAAATGCATTTTTACTTGGGCGCCGAGCTTGTGAACGAAGACGCCGCTGGTGGAGTACCCAAGCAGAGCTCCCATGGCGGCGCTCACCCCGCAAAGGCTCTGCATGTCCGGCGCCAGCTCTGGGCGCTCGATACTGTTCCTCGCCACGCACGCATCGATCACCACCTCGGCGATGGCCGTCCCCGCCGTCACTCCGATCAAGCAAACGTTGGCGAACACCACCGGCATCTTCCCGTACATCGATATCGTCAATGCCGACGCCGCCCCCAACACCCCTACATCCCCCCCCACCACCAAAAAACCGATCAACGACTCAAGACCTTTTTGAATGAGGGAAGAAGACGACGACGACTTGAGACCACCTGAGAGGAGGAAATAGGGGCGGCGCTTGTATCCGGAGATGGGGAAGACGTCGGTGAGGAGGCCCCAGAGGGGCTTGAGGATCCATGGGAGGTAGTAGAAGCCGACGAAGAGCTGGACCTGTGAAGGTTGCACCTTTTGGACGTCCTTCCAATAGAAGTCGGAGACGACCTTGAAGAAGGAGCCGAGGAAGCCTTGGTTGAAGCCATGGACGAGGACGACGCCAGCGACGAAGCTGCCGCCGAGCTCCTCGCACAGCATACGCAGCCACCGGACGGGCTGCGCGAGGAGCGGCGCTCTGCCGTGGTGGGTCGACGGCGGCGAGGCGGCGGCGGCGGCGACGGCCATCGGGAGCGGCCAAGACTCAAGTGCAGGTGATTAGTGCTAACAATTGCGTTGAAATTTGTGTTAGTCCCAGACTTGTGTTCAACTCTTTTGCATTAGCCGGGCCTTTTTAAAGGCGTCCGACCATCAAAAATATAATTTTCTTATTTATAATTATATAAATTTTTAATTTAGGGCAGTGCCTCTTATATATATTTTTTGGGTATTAGGTAAAAATTTTATTATTTATAATTATATTAATTATATCAACAAAAAATGGTTGGTTGTGGACTAAATTTTTTAATGAAGGATTTGGATCTCGGATACTATTTTAATATTCCATTGGTTGTTGTTGATATTAAATATTTTTATAAAAGATTATGAAATAAGAACTTTGGAAGCTAATTTTTTATTAACGTGTAGAAGTTTTTGTAAAATTTATGAAATCTGATTTGCAAGCTTTGATGAAGATGGGAAAATATGTTTAATTCGCTGATCATGTAATGAAAAATAGAAACACTAATTGTTTTTTTATGTTTGCCTTCGTTTTACAATAATCCTATAAATGAAGATTTTTAATGGGTTTATTGGGTTCTTTAGAGGCTATCTCATATATGCCTGTCTGGACGAGCCTCTCCAGTTAAGACAGTCTTGCTTTTGTTTTTTTTTATACATATTTTCTATAAAAAATGAGCTTTCCTTGTCCTTTTTTTTTATTTTGGTGGGAGATGGACCAAAATCAATGGGATGTGCCTTGTTGTTGTGATCAATGTTTTAAATACCATGTTACCAGGTAGAATGTGTTTTATCTTTAAATCGGGTACGGTTTAAGTTTAGTTTAATTTAATTTAAATTGGGTACCAGCAAAATCTAATATTTTGCTGAAAATTTTGGTTTTTAATAGTATAGTTGTGATTAACAATGTTGGTTCATTTAGTTCAATTACAATGACCATTAGATGTACTTCTTGCATTTAGCCCTTAATTATGTCTAAAGCTTGACTAACCAACATCTTTGAGCTTTGAAAACCTCTGTAATAACTTAAATTGACTCCTTGGCACATTAAATATTTGGTAAGGCTCTAGTTGTTGTATTGCAATAAAGCTAAATATTTGATCTATTTTTTAAACAAAATAAATTAAAGACCATGTCTGCTCGACCCGACTTGTAGTTTGATTTTTTAAAAATAATTGTATCCATTTCTAGGACTAGAAACATCAACAATTTTATCAAATCCTAAAAAATCGCCAATCTACAACGAAAAAATTTTAAGATTCCAATATCTAGCTTTTTTTTCTTTGAAAAAAAAGTATTATATTTGATTTATAAAATATATGAGAAAAAGAGGCACAAAATATATAGAAGTCAACTTCCAATACAGCTCAGGGCAAAGCGAGGAAAAAATGGCTCAAAGACTAATTCAAACCCTACAAAGTAAAATCTGCATATAAATGAACAAATAAAAAAATTAATAAATAACAAGTGGAAATCTGTGTTATGGGCTTTGGCATTGGGCTCGTATCCCATGGGAGGCCCATGAAAAATGGATTTCGGCCCATTAAGCTTATTTCACCGGCGACTTGTCGGAGCTTCTACTCCGTCGCCTTCTTCCTTGCTCGCCGGAATGGTCAGATTCTAAGCACCGGTTGATCTTTCCTCTGGATTATATATTTTCATTGATATCATTTGTTCGGTCAGATTTTTGTTTTTGTTTTTTTGTTGAAGTAAAGTTCTTGTCTTCGAGAACAGTTCGTGCGGTGATTGGTCTCCTCCCAATGTTTTTTTTTAAAAATCTTTTGAGTTTTTTTTGTTTTTTGTTTTAGTGGGTTTCATCTTAAAGCTGCTGTTTTTTTGCTTTGAAAGCTTGCGTTTTTTTTCATTTTTTGCTTATGTAATCATGATAGGGAATTGTGTTTTCCTTGTGTGTGTGCGTCCACTGTGAGGTGTTTTTGCAACTGATTAGACGGAGTCATGGAGATGTTGGAATCCACAAGGGGTATTTAAGTAGTGGGAAAAAAAGAAGGTTTATCTGCTCTATATAATGATTTTTCTTTGATGTTCATTATCACATGTGAGATTGTGTCTTCGCTTCTTACTTCCTTTATATGTTTGATATGGAAATAAATCAAACACCTGTGAAATTTTTGGGGTCATAATCTATAGGATCGACCTAAATAAGTACGTTTATGGAGAAGCTGTATGAATGACTCTTCTTAGAACATGATTTTTGTCATCAATCGTAGATGACTACATTTTGGCTGCGCTAATATCAATTTTAATGTATTTTGCAGGCTAACTGGCACACCGTAATTTTGATGCAGCCGTCTCCAAACAAAGCTACCAGGACCTTCAAGGACTATGATTCCATCACTCAAGCAATGCATGGTAATGTGTTATTAACATGTGGTGTTTATATTTCAGTTGCTAACATTAAGAAAAGAGTTTCTGCTCTTCTTCTTTTATACGGAAGTTGGGAAACTAAGTGCTTACTCAAGCAAATCAAGGTACAAAATGAAAATGCGCTTGTAATTGTAGCTGGTGAACTTTTAACCACATGCTCTTCTTGAGGCAGTTCCGTTCCGGAGTGAATATGAGTTTATCAGTCACCAAATTACTATCATCGTCAAATAATATACACTTTTTTAGGAAAGTTTCATTGGATGATTATGACCAGAGATGGCTATTGTTCTTCTTTGACATGAACCTGGTTGACTAGTTTGCTGCAGACTGCATAATGATGACTAGAGAAGTCCAATCTTAGAAAATCATGCTTTTTTGCAAAAAACGAGGTCAATAAAGAAATGGAAGATTTGGTTTGCATAACTAGAAATCATGTACAAATTGAAAAAAATGATTATGAAGGTTGCAATCTTTATTGGGTATTTTGTATGATTTTGAGCAGAGTGCCAAAGAATAATGCAGTCCTTATGTAGATGGTGTTTTCACTATCTAGATGTTGGTTGTTTCTGTTAATAGGGTGTAATTAGTATATGATGTATGTGGACAATGCCTATGATCCCAAAAAGAAGTATACAAAGAATTGATATTTTTGCATAGTCATCCTCTAGCTTAAATAGTATGAAGTGTTGAATTTTTTTTTTTGAAGTGGGTTTTATTAATAATTTATGTATATGGACAGTGCCTATAGTGCCAAAAAACAATATAAAAAATTGATTTTCCCTTCTAGTCGTCATCCTCTAGCTTTAAAGAGTATGAAATGTTGAAAGGTGGTAGCCATTTTTGGTGACGTTTATTTTGGCACCTGCTTAGCGAACCTTTTTATTCTTTTTTATTTTTATTTTTATTTTGTCTGTTTCTGAGGTGAAAGCCGTTATTACTAAATTCATATTTTGCTGGTTAGTGCTCTGTAAGAAAGAAAGTAAGTATACACAATCGGTTTTCTAGTTCTGCATAAATTTTTCCAGTCTACATAATTAAGATTGTGTGTTCACCATCTTTCCAAATCAAAATTTTCTAACTTAGCTTTTCTGGAGCTAAGTTTTTGTTCTTCTTTGCAAACGGACACAGTCTGTTACTGACTTTGCACATACTAATAAGCAATGAGATAGAATATTTGCACATAAAAGATGATTCAATTTACCCAATTGGATTGTTATATAGTTTGCATACGCCCTGATATCAATTGACATTTTGCAGCTATGATCACTCTATACAAGTCTATCTTCCACATGACAGACAGGGAATTACTGCGCACCTTCCAGCATCTTAAAGGAAATGTCCACCAACCAGGGCTAGGATAAGCCGTCTCTGAAAAACAGTTCATCTCTGGGAGAAGAATGTATATGTAATGTCATTGCATAAACGAAGTAGATATCCGTTAGTTTCATGTGATTAGATTAACAAATACTTTTCTAAATGTCTCTGCATTCAAACAAAATGATATACCATGACGTT